>PNEQ01009421.1:8256-24088 GCA_003012365.1 Medauroidea extradentata
GGTAGGTGACATGGAGGCGCAGTTCTGCGTTCCGCGAAAGGGTTCGCGCGGTTCCAACAGACTGTTAGCTGAAGTACACTGCGTGGCAGAGCGTGATCTCTCCCCTCGCCCATGGGGGCCGGGCGCCGGGATGGCCTAGGCTAAGAGGCACCGTCAACAAAGAAAGCCACACGTAAGTGTGAGTAAACATGGTATGAAGTGAAGGTGGCTGCTGATAGTGTTGCTGAAGTGAAGGCGGCTGCTGATAGTTTTGCGGCAGTAAAGGCGGTTGCTGATGGTGTTTGCTGCAAGCAATGAAGACAGTTGTTGGTGGTGCTGCAAGAGGGAGCTACATGCTCAAAATTACAGGGAGAAACTTACAAATTTTTTTTTAAAAAATTAACAACGCAAATAACATCACTCATAATGCCAAACAACTCAGCGGTATTCGTAAGTTGTTGAATCACTTCCCAACTTTGCTTAGAAGGAAGACAAACTTTCATTTGAAACCCATTAGAATATACAACCACGCAAGTTACAAATAATACATGGCTTGAACAATATAACACATTTTTCAGCCGTGTGAAAGCTATGCATGCTTAATTACAAAGTCCTTGATGTATCATCCACAGTATATGATGGTACCAAATAAAAATCAGTTCAAAATAACACTCAATCGTCCCTTAAAACAATCCACAACAACGTATGTACTAATAATCCAGTCCGGTACAGAACCCCTTACCAAAAAACATATTTACCAAGTATTGATAACTATTCAATTCAGCAGAAACAGTTTAAAATTGCAATGCTATGTTTTTTTCATAAAATAATAAATACTTACACGAAGCGAAGTACTAACACATTGTGATAAACACTAGCTGGCATCAATCTGCAACATATGACCCAGATAAATCCAACCAACACTGCGTAAATTAAATTATCAGCGAGTTTATTAATTTTAACCATTAACTAACAGAACTGACAACATCTAACAAAGTTCTTTTAGGCCAAACAAAAAGGACATAACTATAACCAATTGTTGCTGATTAAATATCGCATTTGTGGTAGATAAATCTTCAACAACAGTGTCTGTATCACGATTTGCAGCACAGTACATAACATTAAATGTTTTTCACCATATTGTAGCAGTCCTACAGTGAATGTCTAATGAGATGACTGCAAGGCTACTTCTAAAAAAAATACCTTGCTTCAGGTCCAACCTGTTGTTTCGACGAGAACTGATACCACCAGGACGGAGTCAAATGGTCCGTCAAAACTTCGTGGACAGCTTACCCAGCAGCATCATGACGACACAGAAACTATTATTAGGCTGTCCGCCTTATGTAGCTTGTTGTCATGAAGATAGCACAAAATAAATTATACAGACTCCAAATCACAAAGTTAATTTTCACTAGTTTTTGCCACGATACCTCGGCAAAGTTCTCACGCCGAAAACATTGCGACTAATAAAACGTTTACGTTAAATACATGGCAGCTTACTCCTAAAGTATTTCTGCCACACACAACACCAAGTGACACCGTGACATTCTACAGCGCACGAGAGTCTCACTTCAAGTCAAACATCTCTGCAAATGCAGCAGTCAATCTAGCACGCGGTAATTAACACTCCGCATTAATTACATGTATCGTAATTCCATAGCCATTGACGACGAACTGACAATATAATTAATGAAGGGTGTTCATGCCCTCTGTAATAACTCCCGCTGCCCTTTACTGCGAACCGCAGCTAACAGCTCTTCGCCTCGCCGGCCACACGGCAACCAGCCACACACCGCATCGCCAACTGCTTGGTTCACACTCCCTAACCAGGCACACACCATACGTCAGGGCTGACAACCGAGGAAACTCGCACATAAGTGCTACTGATACCTAACCACTGCCTATCGCCAATATCGTACTATAAGAGAGTGTATCGACCTGAGCAGTGCCCATGGGTATTTTTGTTTTATTTTGATTAGAAGAACGAACTAGAAAATTGTATTGAAGAAATTATTAATTACAGACATATTTAGCCAGGACGTACCTCACGTGTCGATAAATATAGGGCAGTTTGTCACAGATTCAGTTAAAAGGTTGCCTATAAATGGTTCTAAAGTTCTGACGGTGAGGTACGGTACGACAAAATGGTTACTTAGTAGTGTAAATCAAAAATTCCTAAGGTAATTATATAAACTTAGAAAGATGAATATCGCATTGTCGGAATCTGTCTTCAAATATTGTGTGATGTGTAGCAATCAGTCTATCATGGAAGTGTTTATGATTGGTAACCTGCTAGGTTAAGGCGATGCCCTCTCCCCCAACACCATTAAACAACTGTTTGGCATTTTGTATAAACACCACACATTTTAACAAATTAAGCAGTGATGTAGTAGTGATTTTAATCCTCAGATATGCGAAAATCCCATGTTTATTTCCTAAACTTCGACGAAAGTACGATTTCGATCATAATAACCTTTATATCACAACAATTTTACGACGGTCGCTATTTTAATTTCATTTAACTTGTTTTTTTTTTCTGCGGAAGGTTGATCGACTATTGATTGATGTGTTAAAGTTCCGGACTCTACGATACTGTAATGAAAAGTTCGCAAGTATTTTTCCCGGGTAGCACGTAGTTGCTGTCCTCTCGGGGCGGACCGTTACTATCGCAGAATTGTCGGTACGGCTCTTATTGATAACAGTCGCGTGCATAGAGACGCCGACGACTAATTAGAATATCAACTGCCTCGTCTTACTGAAACTAGCCTTCCCGCCATGCAGGACCGGCTGCCTTCGAGGTGCGCTGCCCTTTAGCAACCAACATTCAAATACACCTCGTCCCTGCTTCCACCGGCGCTGAAGGCGTTCGAGTACAAGACTGATGTTAGGGAATAGGCGCTGAGTTAAAGAATTTTCCTCGAGTCATTCATACACGTTTAATAAATTAGCTACGTTCTCAGGTCCAATATACACAAATACAATGTTTAGTACTCCGGGTGAAGGTCCCGCTTTTAGCTAGATGGGGGCGGGGGGCTGACGGCCTTTATCAAGTAACGTGCTTTTCGCAAAGTTATGAAGCGAACAGTTTGCGGCCTACGGCCATTATTTGATAGCGTAACTTCCACAACATTAAGGAAGCCAATGATAAGGGGCTGACGGCCTTTATAAAAGGGCGTAATTTCTCCACGCCGGAAAATGGGTGCCGTACAGAAGATCAACGCCTACCTCTGTCTTGGTGGAGCCTACGTCGCCAATCGCCAGTAGCTGGCGATGAAAAAGGGCACTCCAACTCTTCGTCTCGGAAACTAGACGTCTGATGAGAGGCACAAGCCGTAAATCAGCGCACCTCGGTGCCGCAGTTGACCGGGACCTGGCCACTGGGTTCTCCCAAGCTGCTACGTCGTCGTTCATCGGGGCGATTTCTCCGCTGTCCGGCCTCCTTCCTCGAGAGTACTAAACATTGTATTTGTGTATATTGGACCTGAGAACGTAACTGATTTATTAAATGTGTTTGAATGGCTCTAGGAAAGTTTTTTAACTCAGCGTCTATTCCCTAACATCAGTCTTGTACTCGTGCGCCTTCAGCGCCGGTGTAAGCAGGGACGAGGTGTATTTGATTGTTGGTTGCTAAAGGGCAGCGCACCTTGAAGGCAGCCGGTCCTGCACGGCGGGAAGGATAGTTTCATTTCAATGTCTGTAATTACCAATCGTAGGTGCCTCGGCCCGACGTACTTTCTGACTTGGCGATATCTTAATGACGTCCCGACGCCCAAATCAACGACGATGATGATGTCACCTCGGCCTACAGTACTCTCATTGTACAGTCGTCATCATTACGCCGCTTCTAAGTAAATTACCTTTCGGAATTATGGGGATTTTGACCGTTTTGGAACGGCGAATTTCGTAGACAATTTAGTATAATTTCGTTTTGTTTGTATTTTTGTGTCAAGAGATAATTTAGAGCATTCAACCATTAATTGACTGTCCGAGACTCGACGAAATCTTGATCTCAACCCGCGGCTCGACGTCGTCTATCTGCGCTACGGCGTTCCTACACCCAATTCGACGCCCGGCGACAACACCCGGTGCGTCGTCTATCGTGGCTCGCCGACGATTGCCTCCAAACCATTACCGCGGCTCGCTTCTTTCCAGATTTGCGCCAAAACCCCACGTCACTTGGCCCTTAAGCTACGGTTCGTTTTGGCCAATCAGGAGTCAGCTTTCAACAGATGGCTCCGCCTCTCGAGGACAACAATTCCAGCCAGAACCGTATTTAGTAAATAATTCCTTAATTTCCTGACGCTATTACATCCAATTACATAAAACTGTTCTTTTGATTGTTAACATTTATGTTTTGGCTGGAGCTCCTCCTGTGTTGTTTAGCTAGAGGGCGGTTCGACCGGGGGCGGGGTGAGGCCCCAGGCACTCTCTGCATCTGATTCTCTCGTTTTGACAAAGACACAATATTTGCAATTTCTAATTTTCTGTATAAAACTTGGTACAGTAATGGTACCTTAATGAAAACTATTTTAATGTGATCCTGATATAATGGCGAGGTGAACGAGTGGTCGCAAGACATGGTTATTAATATACATGGATTTATGATACTTGGTTGGCACTGTTGACCATTAAATATAATAAATCGTGGTGGCAAACATATGGGCGTGTTACAATTTACATGCACTATAATGGCAACCTCGGTTGGTATATTCGTGCAACTAAGGGCCGTATCTAAAGACTTCTTTCGAATGACAACCAACTGCTCACCAATGCTCTCTCTATGGGAATAACAGGTGGTTGTCATTCGAAAGAGGTTTATAATATCGGCCCTAAGCAACGAGCTATATAGTAACATAGAGGGGCGGAAACGCTTCCAAAGTGAAGCCCAATTGAACAGCTGTTTTGACCCTAAAAAACATGGCGGAGAGCAGTGTGGCCAACATTATGTTGATAATCCGTCATTTGTTCGCATAAAATCCGTTACTTTATAGCGCCACTATATTCCCGCTAAACACAGGGAAAATGCCAATAATTTTTGTAATATATTATACTGTAATAATGTTTAAATTAGAATAATCGCTCTCGTGTCTCGACCTGATATAAGAATCCGCCATTTTGTCTAGGGTCAAAATACAATGTTCAATTGGGCTTCACCTCAGAACCTTAGAGATTGCTGTTTCCGCCTCTCTATGTTAACTATATAACTCGTTAGCCCTAAGTCACGTTCGAAAGTTTTGTATTTGCATTGGTATTTGTTTTCATTTGAGAGGTTGTTCAGTAATGAACAATGTCTATGCAAGAAAAGTCTTGACACGATGAATATTCTCTACTCTCCAGTAGAAGACAGTTACTCCCTTTATATGGCCGGTAGTTCCGCAAACAGCTGAGCGCTAGTAGTCCTTTACTGGAAGATTTCCCTTCTTACATCTGGCAGTGTTACAATTTTTACATTTAATAATGTAACAACGATATTAATTTGGTAAACTGTTATTGTAGATATATGTTTAGTAGCCATAAATGCATTGGATTGTGTGTGGAACTGTTTGCATAAGTCGTCGTGAACATGTACAAGATAATATTATTGTTGAACATTAGGCCTTTGGTTCTAAAGGTTAACCTTATTTCATTTTACAAGTGAAACTCTGTTTATGATGACGAAATAACCAACAGCACGTTACCGATGTGACACACAGCATGTGCAAAACAAATTAACTTGACCAGCCACAGCCAATGAAAAGAAAGGCTGTAGTGAGTAAGGTTGGGGTATATTATCAAAATTCACTAAAAGGAATTATAAAAAAAATACGTCTAACTAAACACTGTTCGCTTGCAACATGACAACAATATGTCATTTGTAAGAAAACATAATAAAAAATGCCGTCAGTTTTGCATAGTTGACACCTACTTCACTGGCCACATATTTCGGCATTGAATTAAATGTTATGGTTGAAATGTATTCCAATATAAATTGCTTATACATTATATTTATTTTAACTTTTTTCTATAATGTAGACAGTTCCGGTAACGATTACACATTTTAAGCTATGAAATCTAGCTACGCCAAATAAAAAACAAGACAGTTCTTCCACTACACGACTAGTAACGCTGCGGTAGCTAGGGAAACTATTGGCGACGAAAAGGGAGTCACATGTGTCAAGACGTTTCCTTCATAAACCGCGTTCCTGAGCTTTGCTCCTTTTTTTTTTTTTTTTTTGTGGTTCCATGTCAACTGTATATATTGTTACATGTTTAGCAAAAACTTAAATGCGGGCAATTCTCTTAGCTCTTTGGGAATAGAGGCATTATAATTAGAAATAAATAGGTTGAAATAAGTTATTGATTTATCAGATCATAAAGCTTACAAATATACACAAAACAGCAATCAACTATAACTTTCACAACACCCTTAATTATGCACACAATTACTACTGTCTCAGAAACGTTAATTAGCTTTGACAAATAAAGCACAAAAACATTTATCATTAATCAAAGACTACAAATCACAAAATAAGTTCAGTCATATTTCCAATCACCAATCTTTCAAATAGTGACAAGGTACAACCTTAACAGTCGGAAGTAGTGATGGCTCACCATGTGCTGCGCAGCACCCCGACTGCACCACTGTCTTCACTCTTGAGGTCTTCGGTTCGACCCCGTCGAGGAAACCTCCTTGTTGTCCGTCGACCCGCAGCACCAGTCCTCTTGTTCCGCCCAATACTGCTCCGAAGGTACGTGCCTGCAGCATCACAGTAGACTCTGGCGTCACCAAGACGTCTTCACCAGTCTATCTCCACAAGCATAGCACCTTCTTCTAGCACCACTAATAGCGAACTCTCCCAAATCTGTCGATTCGGAGCTTATATACTCGGCGGAAAAGCAGGGGAAACACCGCATTTCAGAGGTCTAGAAATAGACATTACATCATGCTTCGGACGTGACTTGAGCCTCGTAGGCCTATCTCATAGGGTTAAAGCGCAGTTGAAACAGGTCTCTATGACGTAGTTTCGGCAGGATTTCCACCTCGTAGCCGTCCGGCTTGTGAATCATGGGCTAGTCCATAAGGTGTTTCGACACAGCTTCCAACCACCCGGCCCTCAGAAGCACGCATGTAACAATATGTATGGAATAAGTAAGTAAAAAATAAAAAATGAAGGTAAAGTAAAATTAATTATCTCTCTCCATTCTAAGGGATTCGCAAATTTATTAAGAATTATTAGATTGTTAATATAATCATGATCGAACAGAGGTCGAGTACATGAAAATATTACAGACAGTTTTGAGACACCTTTGCACATAAATAAGGCAGAATTGGAAAAAAGTACTAAAAGTTTAGAGAAACCATTGCACATACAGGTTTTTTTTGTGCTTGGTTCTCTGAGAATTGCTTTAGTTCCCTTGGAGACGATGTACGATAATGCTAAAAAAAATTGGTTTTGCAACTGGGTGTGCAATCACTGCGCGCGTGTTCCAACGATCACGAACGTACCGAGAGAGTAAAAAAAAATGTTCTGTTTATTGTCACAACGTTGATAGAAAGAGTGGAATTGAAAACTGCATGGGTGACATTTTCGAAAATGAATTTGGCCAGCGTGTACATCACGTGATGAGAAATACACTACATTTAGTAGTTCACACGGAACGAAGCGAATGTGGAAAAAAAAAAAATGCAATACAAAAATTATTCAGCATTCTTTTACTGCGAAATCTTTCGAAATAATCACCGAACGTGCTACGTTCGAGATTTGTATGTTGCTTCCTTAAGTGAACTGAATTCCGAGCGCAGGTTTTGTCGTGAAATATCCACTTGTCCAACTTGTTAGGGTCGCCCCAAAATAAATTTAAACGTGTACATGTTATTACAACTGGATATGCATCTATTACGGAATTTACCAAAATAGTAAAAAAAATAATAGGCCTACTTATTCATTTATATTGATAAGAATTGTGAAGTGGAAGAGGTTCTATAAAATAAACTCTGCAGTACATGCAATAAATATGTGGTTATTTGTGGAATAAGGCTTATGTGACTCTCTGACTAAATGTGCTCCTGAAAAAAAATTAAATAATGTGGTTTTCCTGATAAGTAATATGCTGATCGTGTTGGCTGTGAATACAAAAAATCTAATTACGTTACAAGGGCATACCTACTGTCTGGATGGAGAGTAGAACAAGCCCTCCCCCCCCCCCCCTCTGCTCGGGCGTGATGACGGAGGCCGGCTGTTTGCCTGACCTAGTCCAAGGTCACAATAGAGGTCTTAAACGTGTTTAGTTGAATACATTCGGCAACCACGTTTGTTCTTTCTAACACAACAAATTTGGAATCTGAAATATACTGTATTTAACTAACTATTATCACATCTACACTCAACATTCGTGACTTTATAATTATCATATTGCAACTAACTGCATTGCTACTGTGTGCGTACAATCGATATAATTATTTTACACCTAAAATTTCATTAAATTTAACGAGTGCAATATGTCGTACCAAACAGCAGTCGTACTTGTTACACAGATCGTTACTCCATGCAGCCAATAGAAGAGAATTGTCGAAGATATGTCGTTAGATACTACATACAAAAACCAGTTTACTTTGATCTAGAAGAGACTGCGATCTGAACTAGTTCGTAGCTCGTGTAACCGCTTCATAAAACTGATAATGTTTAACTGAAGTAGTTCTGTATCCAGCGTGACAGCGACCTTAGACTGCGCAAGGTAACCTAGTGGTTATTTTCACGAAAAAGATTTCGTATGATTTGCATGATGTGTAGAAAATTTAAAACTTTCAATTTTATTTAAATTTAAGTACAAATATTTCCGTTTCTTGACAAAAATACAATAAATTAAAACAATTATAATGTTTTACAATGTTTGAAAAGAGTCCGAACGATTATGTGTAGTATGTGACAGGTTTCGTTTCACATCTGTAAGGGTATGTGTATAGTTGGGTTCGGGACGCGGATTAGTTATCAAGAAACAAATCAATGAAGCCAGAAAAGGTTACAGTAAATAACCTACAAATAATTGCGAAATGGGGTATACAATTCAAAGCAAAAAAAAAAAAAGTAAAACTCAACACACAAGAACCAAACAAGAAGCATGACGAAGGCGACAAAGATGGCTGAAAGACAAAGAGGACAACACGAATGAAAACTGCAAAAGAGATCGTTGTAGATGAGACAAACAGTAACTAAAGCAACACAAGTTGCATTCTTCCTTCGACGACATTAGATGTAACGTTTCTGGAACTAGCACTTGTTCCCGTCTTCAAGCACACGAACTGTATACAACAACAACATTCAGTTAGTCGCACACACCCAATGTAAATATTTATCAAAACTCACATTCAAGTATGAAGTCAACAACGCTCGTTAACCTCGGTCATATCATGAGAGATAACGCGTTATCATAAGCGCAGCTCCGAACATTGTGTGAGCTCCATAATGTTCAGCAAGAAATACTTGCCAGTAGTTTGTTACAGTCACTCATTTTATCCTCAGTATAACAAGCGATTAATTAGTTAGCAGGTGTGTCTTCAATTCCTCTAAACTACGGCAACGGCAAAAACGAAATTCCGTTAAAACAGCTGCAGGCTTATCAGTGTAGGATTGACGTAATACTACTTCGAGCTATTCTTCAGCATCAAACGCATTAGGTCTGGAGTTGGTGGGAAACGTTTTTGAACGCTTTCCAATATGTAGACAACTGATGTTAATGGTTAAAATTTGTTATTTTAAGAGTAGATTTACGTTTATACTATGTTGGAGGCACTAAGTATATATTTAAATGTTGAATAAAAATGTGTAGTGTGAATACATAGTTGGTTGAATGAGTTTAGACTCGGTATGTTTTGCTCTAATATCAGAGTTGTTCTACTGGGTAACGGAACTACGTAGGACAGATTTAAATGTATTCACATCAGTGTAACCAACGGAATACAGTTAACAACGTAAACACAAAAATGTTTTAAAATAACATATATCTAAAATAATTGACGAAAATTATTTTTTGTAGAAATCAGTAGTTTTCATATGAAATTCTATACTACCAATTCATACTTGTCGAAGTCATTATGGCACATAAGGAAAATAACCACGTCTATATAATAATAAAATCGACAATAGGATGGCTTTACACATCACTATACTATGCACTAATTTTTAGTTAGAAAACCATGCTTCAAGTTTTCAGGCATAAAATATTCTTACAAAACAGTATTAGTCCTATATACACTATATTTATTACCAAAGGATACAGGACTAAAATACATTTGTAAGACTTTTGCAAAGGAGGAAAAAATTTGATACCTAAGTAACAAATGTTGCACAGTCTATTTTAGTTAGTCCAAATACAATATATTTTATCAGATGGCTTTGTTGTTCATCTTTCACTCAGAAACACGTCAGTATGTTTACTTTAATTTCCTCATTTGTCTTATTTCACAGAACCTAAGTAAATGTTTACAAGTCTAATGAACATATGACATTTTTCAACGGGTTTACAAACAAGACCAAAATTGCGGCTTTCTTACAAATTATGTTTTAACAATAGACGCAACAATTAACATGCACATAATAAGTTCAGATAGGTACATGAATTGAAAAAATTATTGATATCACTTGGGAGACGTATTAACTGTAACAATTGTCAACTGTTTACTAAACAAGTGCTAGCTTTATTTATTTATTTATTTGTTTGGTAGACTAAAATTCATTCCACATTTTATTTTTTTAAGTAGGACTTGGTGAGATAGCCTGCTTTAAACTTTTTTTACCTGTTTTTTCGTTTAATTTGTAATCTCGAGGTCAGAAAATTATTGCATTAAGCACAAAATATGTGTTCATGTAATTACATAACTAAACTCACATTAGATTTTTGATGATAGTAAGATTTGAAAATGTTTATTATCTGATTATTTAAGTCATCCACCTGAAAACCAGACCGAGAATTAATGTATATATATTCCTTACAAAAGTACGACAAAAAAAAAATTCTGAAAGGTTCGGTTAGGAAATTAAAATTACAAGAAAGCCATACAATTAAGTAATTTTAATACAACCACCAAGTCACAATGATGTTGAATGTACAACAATATTTTAAATACAACTTAAATAAAATATGTCCCGCAACAAGGTGCTGGCAGGACAGTTCTACAATCCTAGTCTGCTTTCAAATGTACAAAAACAGGCTCCCGTGGGCTCCTTAAAGATGCAAGTGTGGTAATGGTCTCAATCTCTTAGTTATGTCCTAAAGAAACATAATTTAGATGGTGGCACCCTCGAAAATCATGTGTTTGAATGCTGCACGCAAAAAACAAAATGGCCACCGTCATAACCACTTTTTTCAATTTATCTCAGTAAATATTCGTAATATGAAAAACAGTTATTTACAAAAAATGTTCATAAAGCAAAAATACGTATAAAAGGTTCTTATAACATTTTATGTAGGACTAATAGTTTTCTCAATAAAACTAGAATTCTGAAATTTGTCACAAAAAAATTAATTTTTTTAATGTTTTCACCAGTGCATATTCACGTTGTTCGTACTGTTCCTAGGAACACGGAATAACAATAAAAAGCAGTACATTAAGTTACAAATATTAATAAAGAAAGTGCATTAATGACAATTAACACATGTCCCTAATATATTATAATAATTTATTTTAATCATCGTCACTTTCAATGCAAATCTCACATAGTCCTAAATCTTCATCATCACTTTGACCACACTCTCCCATATTATCACAATGATCAGGATGATCTTCGCACCTACACATTTCAGTACAACGAATTCCATTTGAATGACATGTACATGGAGGAGAGCAACGCCTTTGGAAGCACGAGCAGCGACATAGTTCCAAGATAAGCTCTGGATCACAGGGTTTGGTGCAAACAACTGACTCGTATGTGTTGTCTACTTTCTTCCATCCAAAATCTGAGGGTGGTAGGTTATTGGGATGCTGATTAAGATCCTGATTCCACTCGAAACACTGAAGATGGGCCCTTAGTAAAGCTGGATCCAGCGCAAATCTTGTTGGAGGAAGAGCTTCATCTTGATATTGTTTCTGTGTGAACAACAACCATCTCACTGCCCCTATGTCAGTCAGTGATGTATTGGGCATATAAAGTTGACAGATGAATGCTTCCAAGGTAGCCCTGACATCTTCAGTGAGACACTGTGTAGTACCTAACTTTGCCAAAGCTTCGAGAATATTTTCACTAGTAGAATTAAATTATTTCCACCACTTCAACTTACCTTTTCCAGCAAATGATCCTGTTACATCTGCTCCTGAAAGTGAGTGTAATCCAGGAAGTGCAGAGGCTTTCAGTGGTCCAAGTGCTCTGTAAATTGGACGTAGCTGAACGAACCTTTTCATGCCACGCCCAAGGAAAATTGCCAAGTCTTGCGAAAGTTGGGGATATCGTCTTAGTGCTAAAATTAAGACGTCCGTGTCAGGGGAGAACACATGAATAGTTTTAGTTCCTTTCTGTGATAAATATGCTGCATGTAATATTATTTTTGTGTCGGCTTCCTCCTGTGTACTTGAAAGACTTGACACATCAACACCATGTGAAGAAGCAGCTGTGTCTTGCCAACTCATTACAAACCTTTTGTTATGAGTCAAAACAAATTGAAGAATGTGTTCAAAAAGAAACCCGGTCAATTCATTCTTTGTCTTGTCATGGGCCAACAATTTATTCATTGGTATACTTGCAATTTTCGTTTCTGGCCGGATTTTGTACTGTATTGGATCAGAGCCTTTTTGCTGAATGTCCCGCATTGCTTTCTTCAATGAGTTTTCTGAGTCGAAAATAACATGTACCTCACTGTAATTTGCTGAATTTGTTGCCAATGTATTTGCTGAAGTCTACGCCGAGCTCAAGCACTGTTTTCACTGTGTTTGGTTTGTGGTAAGTATGAATAAGTGCCATGCCATCTACTATCACAGCTGCTTCCTGTAGTTGTTCATTTTCTACTACATTTGGAGTTGTGGCAGGATCACGATTATCATAATCCTCTTTACTACCATTGATTCAAGAGCGTCTATAAGTTTGTACTTAGCTAGACAATGGTGCATACTACCGTCAACTGCAAACAATGACTTTGGTAGTGCTGAAAACTCGTAGTTGCTCAAATAATATCGCAAATCTATGTCAGGTCTGCTTCTGCTTGCAATCAACAATCGTGAAATAAGTGACAAATCTGTTTTCATGGCTAGGGTTTTGTCCTTGAGGGTAATTTTTACTTTTTTTGTCACTGTTTTGCATGTTTTAATACAATTATTTTTCAAAGGATCCCAGAACTGAATGTTGTTACTGTAAACTCGTTGATCTAAGAAGACATCATGCAGATCTTGACCAACTTCCGCCACACTTTCTAAAGACACCTTTATTTCCTGTGGAAAAACTCGCTGAGTTAGTATATGAATGAGCTCTTCTGTTTTGCACTGGAAGGGATTTGTAGTGTTTTGAAAAGCTTCCTTTAGTTGCAGTACATTTCTGTCCTGTCGCTGTTGAACTTTAACAGAAACTTCGTGGTGTTTACTTTATTCTGTTTTGTGAGACCCTATCATTCTGCCAGTTTCGTTTGCGATTCTGCTTAATTCCGCATTAGCAAGAAATAAACGGTTTGTAGCATTTTCATTGAGTGTTATTCCAACAAGTCCCCCACATACCTTCAGTTTACGGTTTTGGTGTTCTAGGGCTTCATCAGCACCAAGAGCACAAAATGGCACCAAACTTCTGTTCACAACCCAACTTCCTTCCATGAACTGTTTCCAAATCTCTGGATCTTCGGATTCCACGTTTCCCATCTCTGAAAGATATAGTGTAATCATACGTGCATAGTTCAATCTATTAAATGCAAAGAAGTATTTTACAAACTTGTGGAGAGATGATAAATACAGTATCCAGTGCGATGTTCTTACAGCTCTTATGAAGTTCATCATTTCTTGTACCATATCCATATATGTACAAGCTAGTTTGAAGAGAGGGTGCTTGAGCTTTCTGGTGGCTGTAAATTTCTCAACTTCTTCAAGAACTTGTCTTCCTTTTATGGTGGAAATTAATGCATTGTGTACTGATTTAAGATGCTCTTTATTATTAACTGTCAGTCCTTCAACCAGTTCCCGAAGAAGAGGCTTCAAACAGTCTAGTTGTCCAGGATTTTCTTTCTCGAATTCTTCTAGAAGCAGGCTAGTTAATGCAGAGACAGTGGTTATGTGAGCTTTAATTGCTCTTCTGATGTGTCTCCCATCAAGTATTTGTTTCTTTGTTCCTGCCGAATATAAATCACATTCCACCCATAATTCAGGTATGCCAGATCCTTCAATAAGCTCTCCAATCGTTCTTAGCTGAGCTATTATTATATGCAGCTCTCCAGGCTTTAAAAGCCATTTTCCCTTAAGGTCTTTGACTGTCATTTCCAATTTTTTGATTGGTTTGTAAAGAGCCATGTCGACTGTGACTACTGCTCTTCTCTTCATGTGCTCTGCAACTGAACTTGTTTCACAAATTTATTTATTAAGTTTCTCCAATTGTTCCATGACAGTAAGCTGCACTGAACGTGTAGTTGGTGGCTCTGGAATCATGGGTAGCATGGCTACTCTTGACACAGGCTTCAGATCTGCAGTGAGGCTATTATAGCTAGCCCATGTTGGAGAATAAGTGATAGGTTCCTTGCATGAAGTCAGTATGTAATGTTTTACAAAAAACCAAACAGCATCATCAAACACTGCCTCACTTACAATGTTTTGATTTTTTTTTTGTGTGGTTGAAGCCACAGGAAAGGGACTGCAGGTTTTCCAATTAGGTGGGTTTGCACATGTTTGTGTGATTGGCAGAGCACTGTCAAAGGATTGTACTTGGCACTCATTTGATGAAGATAATGATAGTGGTAAACAAGTATCTGACTCTTTCTTAATCTGATAGACAGTTTTAAGATTTGAGGGTGGTGAAACGTAAAAATGTTTTTTAGTTTCAGGGTTAGCTGTCATGTTAAAAATATTGTAGATGATTGCAATATGTCTGAGAAAAAATTTAGTAGCGCTTATTTTACTGTGAACAGTCTTCAATTACAGTTACACGGTTGTTATTTATACGGCCGTGTTCTGTAACTAAAAATGCTGAAGTGACTGCCTTTCAAAAGTCTCCTGACTCTTCTTACGTAAGGATGTTGCTGTCAGTGAAAGCGCATGGAAATGTCTGACAGTTTCAAATTACGTTATGCGACGATCCTCACAGCGGAACAAATTCTACTGAAATGTGTCTGGGAAGGAGATAGAAATATATTATTTTATATTTCCAGAAATACGTGATACGTCTACTACCCATTCAAATGAACAATAATTCAATACGCATGCTGTTATCTCTCGGCCGTACATACAGTAACACAGTACTGTGCTGTTATCAATTGGCCGTACATACACTAACACAATACTGTGCTGTTATCTCTTGGCCGTACATGCTCTAACACAGTACTGTGTTATCTCTTGGCCGTACATACACTAACACAGCACTGTGCTGTTATCAATTGGCCGTACATACACTAACACAATACTGTGCTGTTATCTCTTGGCCGTACATACACTAACACAGTACTTTGTTTTCTCTTGGCCGTACATACACTTACACAGCATTGTGTTGTTATCTCTTGGCCAAGAAGTGATGAAGATAATGGGTATAAAGAAGACCCGAACCACTCCGCTACATCCACAGTCTGATGGAATGGTTGAACGCCTAAATCGCACCCTTGAGCAGTACCTATCCATCTTTGTGTCTGATAATCAAAAGGATTGGGACTCCAAAGTACCACTGTTTCTGCTAGCATACCGTTCTGCTGTTCATGAAGCAAC
>PNEQ01009423.1:0-33169 GCA_003012365.1 Medauroidea extradentata
GAGCGCAGTGCAACACACTTGGCACGTGTGCAACAACAACACGTATAGACGAGCGCAGTGCAACACACTTGGCACGTGTGCAACAACGACACGTATAGACGAGCGCAGTGCAACACACTTGGCACGTGTACAACAACACGTATAGACGAGCGCAGTGCAACACACTTGGCACGTGTGCAACAACGACGTATAGACGAGCGCAGTGCAACACACTTGTAGCCCGCGCTATGCGGCTACCTTAATGTCTTCCTACGCAAGTTCATGTTAAGTTATTACATTACAAATTATGCAAAGCTATCGCAACTTTTTAAACAAGCATATTTTTACTACATAAATAGTGTATGGTGAATAACCCGCCGACATATTGGATTTATGTAATTTTTGTAACAATTTTTTTTTCCTATCTGTTATTTTATCTTCATTTGGCTATGACATGACGTAGTACTATATGACTTACCGAAAAAATTTAATACAGCACTGATGGAATTTTTCGATTATATTTAGCTTGTAGGATGGTAGAGCGAACATCTTTTTTTTAAATAAAATTTCTGCAGTTCCACTAACCGAATTAATGAGACAATTTAGTAATGTAATCCTTAAGTTGTCCCCTACGTCATGTTCTATGCCCTACAATGGACAAGTGTTAAAACTTATTTGGAAACAAATTTCAAATCCAACTATTGGGCGGCATTTCATCCGCGTGTTTTCAATGTATTCCCTTATTTAAGTAGTTCAAAAGAAGCCACGTGTAAAAATTTGCGTTTCTATATTTAATACCTTATCAAAAACCAAATTTGCGGAGAAAAATTAAAAAATAGTGCATTATTTTGATAAAACATTTCGACTCTTCAAATTTAATACAAATAATAAATAGTGTTATTAAAAGTTTATAAATTCCAGCAATAAGATTTCTAATTGTTAATATTTTTTAAATTATAAATGGCACCAAAACATTTCAAGGGTCATTGCTGACAGCTTTGGAAACAAATTTCACTAAATTGTTTGAGTACCACGTTCTGCCGCCCTCTTCTTTACACAGATTTTTTTTTGTCAAAAACCATTACTGGTGTTGCACAAGTAATAGCCAGAGTTACATCACAAGTGGACGAATGCATAGGAACGCATCAACTGTCAAGAAAATACGGCCACAACACTGCAGGAAATAACTGTCTCACTCTTTTAAATTAAATACCTGCATAACTATTCCTCGAATATTTACAAGTCAATAATAATGAGCTGATTTGCAGTGCATTAATGTGACGAGTTCGTAAGTGGTCCTGGTAATGGTTAAGCATATTCTTGTAAAAATGTGTTTTTTTTTAATTTAGCCCATTTACGATTTAAAATATCATTCTAGGCTAAATCTTATTAAATATGTACTAAATTAAATATTCTTCTTACAAATAAATTTATATATGTATGACTTTTGGTTGTGTTACTTTATTTTATATCTATAGCTATGTGTGTGTATGTATGTGTGCGTGAAAAGGTAATGTTCTATGTGAGTGTGTATACATACACAATCTCTCTCTCTCTCTCTCTCTCTCTCTCACACACACACACACATATATATATATATATATCAAAGAGTGCGGTGTGGATATTCCACTGTGAAGAGAGCTCCAGTGATCTTATCTGTTTAGTTAACTAAGGCATATTATTTCTTCCTTGTCAGTACAGCTAGTTAATGACCTACTTTGCTATCTACAGAGTTATCATATCCTGTTTTTTAGAACGGAAATGATAATCGAGTCTGCGATAGCCCACGCAATTTTCCTTGGCGGCAAGATTTTTCCTTGTGCGATGCACAAATCGCTGTACTGCTCAACAGCGGCTTTTATTTTTACATTCCACGAGCAATGAAACTAATAAAATATAATAAAAAAAAAACAATAAACGAATTCGGGGTTGATTTACCAGTGTAATAAAAAATTACGTAACATTAACGAAATACGTTAATACTTATTATTATACAACAGAGCATGTACTATGTACTTAAAATTGCGGAAAACTCGGTGAGCCGTATTCCAGCGTCATGAAAAATAAGTGAAATTTTGTAATACCTGAGTGGTAAATATCGTGTTGTAAATTTAACTTTAGTTGCAGTAGTTTATTTATTTATTTATGTTACAAAAAGAAAACAATATGGTTGATATTTGTTTTCTATAAGACACATGTGTCTTGCATTTTCATCATCAGACGGCCAACTAATTTTTGCATTTACCTTTCTTGTGAATTTTATCAACTTAATTATTCAATTTTTATTTGGTATGCAATCTAAGTTCGCTGATTTATGTTATTAATTATTATTCAAAATATAACGTTAAAATTCACTTCTCATTTCACAAAAAGAAAAAAACATTTAGGACACACGCACACACACATATATTTATTTAAATTTATTTATTTACTTGTTTATTCAAAACCATTATTTCGTTCACTGTATTCCTTGAGAAATTTCTCGTACAACGCCTTTCGTTTGAAAGAGTTGACTATAGAACTGAACCGATGTAAAGTAACTTCTTCTAGTTAATTCCCGCTTTATTTAAACTGCGTGGCTGCTACAAGCTTAGCAGGGGAGAGCACATAAACGCAAATAAAAAGCGTACTAAAATGTATGTATTAATTTTTTTACAATTCGTCTCAGGTTGCAGTATACGAAACCACGGGTGAGTGAACCCCCCCCCCCCTCGCCTAAAGTCTTGTAACATAGCGTGGAAGGCGAGGACGGTTGTTAATGAAGGGATAATCTGAGCACGAGAGCGTCCTGCTGGGCTGCAGAGAAGATGGCGGCCACGAGGAGGGATGATGTAGCCTAGTTGTCCTAGTGTTGCGACACCAAGATTTACAACACCAGCACATCGCTCTTAAAACAACCTTCCCTGCCAGCAGTTTATTAGCAAACCCTCTTCAAGAACTTATCAGGTTTCATTTGAAATCAACACTCCGAACACTTCACAGTTAAAATACAACCAAACAAGCGAAACTTACAGCAAACAATTAAGAACTCCTTCACTGTATCTTAACTTTACTTGTACTTATACAAGGAAAACTTATAAACTGAACATTAAAACATACTTCAGAGATGTACAAGAACATTGTGCAAACCTTCAATGGGAGCGTCACAATACATGTTGGAATTACTAGTTATTACTTAGTTTTGTTGTTTATAAACAATTGTGATAAAATACGCAATAATAGTTCTGTGGCAAAATACGCAATAACAGCTCTGTGTTAAAATACGCAATAACAGATCTGTGATAAAATATATAACTTTAGGATAAACTCGTAAATCCTTGACTCGTAACATAACTATCATGTAATTACTGAAGTTATTATTTTTAAGTCATTAATAGATGCTCGCTGTTTCAAAGTCATCTTGAAATTCGTAATTTAATTTAACGTTCGTAAATTGGTAAATGGTTTCAATAATACATTTTAGTACTTTAGTTAAAAATAATTTTACCAATCATAAATGGGAAATTCAACACGAGCTGTAAGACCCTCATCTTGAAGAGTTAAAATAAAACTAAACCTAATGCCTAATGAAATAAATGCATTTAAGGTTTATTATCAACGTTTGGTTCAAAACAGAATCAACTTCATTGCCCAGTAATATTTTATAAAAGTTTGTATACTTTAACCAAATACGTTTTGTGACTACTTTACACAAGAATTTAGTGATACTGCAAACAATTAAATTTTCTGAAATTAGTGGGAAATATTAAAAAATTGTTCGTAAAAATGTTTATCGATTTTAGTTAATTTTAAAACATACACAGTAAATATCGGATTGATTATATGTAGCATTGTCTATTTTTTTTTAAATTACTTCCTAAATTTTTTTTAAATATATTACAGTATGGTGAAGTGAAGTTGTATTTGTCATTTTTGTGACTATATTTCGCTGATTAATCAGTGAATTATGATCTTGCAGTAAATAACACACCTGCAAACCAACGGTTCTCAGAAAAATCCATTGTTTCATCAGTCAGTAGTATACTATCGTACATTTCAGTGAGCAGGCTCTCCCTGGTTGAGCTCAATAGTTCAAATAAAAAATTACAAATTTCTTAACTAGTCTCTTGAGAAGCTTTGCATAAAGACAGGAATCATTCACAAAAGCATTAGCTTTTTTTTTTTTCATTTACATATGCATGACATTTTGAATATATAACACAGCACCACTGTAATTTAATTTTCTTATTGTATATGTTTAGGGAGTGATGCAAATGAGGTCTATCGCGTTGTTTTCTGGCAATGCCGAGATACACACTAGTCTCCAGTATGAACATACCCTATACATAAATATATGTATTACATTATCCGTGTGTTATATTAGTAATATAATTAAGGACTTAGGCACACTTGATTGTTGAACCTTAAGTGGGCCATATATGTAGCTGCTGTATGAATATTTGATTGGTTGCAGTTAACGTAATATTTGGAATATAATAAAATATAAGTCTACTAATATGCACAATACAATAGGAAAGCATTTAGCTGATAAAACTGCCACACACACAAACACACACAGATATATATATATATATATATATATATATATATATATATATATATATAAGAACAGAGACGGGTACGAAAATATGTTTACATAACCGAGTTCCTACAGTCTTGATATGTTTCACTCCAATTTTTGCATTTTATATAATATTTCTTCAGTTTTACTATTATCAAGGAATATTTAATGACAGTGTCGCTTATAACAAGCATTGATAAAAAGGTTTGAACTTTTTGCACTGTAGCTGTAAACGTTCAAAAACTATGTATTTTCTCAATGCTGCGTATAGCCTTTTTCCCCCTACCATTGTCATTATTCAAAACTCTGTTGTATCTCTTATAACATACTGTGCACACATCTTCATTGCATTCATAGTCTGTAGTGCCATCTTAAACTCTGAGTTAATTTCACTGGAACCATCTTATCCAATCTCATACAAACTATGAACAAAAGGGAAATACGCTACTACTTTCCTGATTAAAACTCAGGGAATGATCATTTAAACGCAGCACCACGTAAAATAACGAAATCATCATCTTCACACATTTTACAATCAATCAAGGCACATACGTATGTTCGATTATTTTTACACATTCATAATACCAAGTATTTTGAACAGTTGTGGTAGCCCAAATATTTAGTTGGTGAAATACATAAGTTTTTAAAAGTTATCAGGATTTATTCCTGTTATTGGTTGATACAATAAAGTATTTATTGAAATGCAACTTCAATTACTTAAGGTGGATCAATTGACTGGATGCAATATTAAAGTTTGCCTCAAATGCTCTAATACAGAGTAAAAACGTTACATACTGTTGTGAAATGTCAGTCATAATTCATGACGTCATTTCTTGGAAATGTACAGGTCTCGAACAACTACTCGAGGAAAAAATCATCCTTGTGACCATATCCTAAGCATTCCAAAAAAAAATCAATACTTTAAGTTTCCGTGGGTGCTGCTGGGAACGTATCAAAGTCGCGCAAGTGTACACCTGTAGTATTCGCCAGTGCACGGTCGAGCGAGCTACAGGTACTGCTAGGAACGTAATAAAGTCGCGCGAGTGTACTTCTGCAGTATTCGCCAGTGCACGGTCGAGAGAGCCGCTGCGGCTTCCCAGCCTGGAATGCGACGTCCGGCCGCCGTCCAGAGGCCTTCCTCAGCGGCCTCGTCCGCTCTGGTCGTGCGTCACTTGTTGCCGCGGTGAAATCGACAGTGCTACAGTACATCCCTCTTCGTGTCCTCACCAAGGTTACACACCTGCCTCTGGCACGCCCCCTCCTCCTCCCACAACCAACTGCTGGTGTTGTTCCACGGACCTCCCACCACTGGCCGAGGTCATCTGCTCGTTGTGGGTCTTCACCGAGCACAAGGATCTACTGGTAGAGTTCTAGCTGGAATCCCGGATACTCCGCAACCTGAAGTACATGTAACAACATCTCAGGTTTCTAAATTATATCATGAGACGTCAGTGTCCTGTTTAAACTACACAAGTTTCAAATGAAAGAGGAAACCCTAGCAATAAACTATGAAAAATATTACTTGCATGCTAAAGTAATATAATATAAATTTATTAATAAACTTTTGAAAAAAGAAGTGTTTTAAAATTGCTTTATTTAAACAGTAATTCAATGAATTCTGATTTACTAACTAAAATTTCGCAACCGAATTTAGTTTGCAAGAGAAAGTACACCATTTTGTGGGGTTGTTATTTGTATGATTTAAATTAGGCGCATAGAACTTTATTAAATTATTTTTTCATCGGAATGGCATTTTAACAAATAATTATAATTTGCTCTTGGGATTAAAAGTTCTACCTTTAATGTAATGAAAAGCATATCAACCCTATACACTAAACATAATTTTAATTAACAGTTCGTTTCAACAAGCTAACTTTAGTAGTTCTCTAAAAAAAAGCTTTAACTACGAAAATAACAGTATATTTGGTCTAGGATGTGCTGCTTTTCACGGATGGTGGGATGTCTGGAAACTACTCGCAGTGACTACCTGCTGTGAGAGGAAATTTATAATGAATATTGTGTTGTTCATGATTACAGCAAACCCTGAGGACAGAAATAGCTCGCGAGTATAGAATGAAACCAGGCAGGCAGGGTATTTTTCCTGCTACCATGTGCGGACAGTATTCTGCAGAGTGAAAATGTCTCCACTATACGACATTTTGAAACAGATCCGAACAATAAAAGTGGCGTCATTAGATATTAAACCAGTAGAGCCAGGCACTCTGAACATAGGAAGCAGCAAGGATGGCCAGACCAGGATTCGAACCTGAGCCACCTTGAATGCATGTCCAGGATTTCACCCGTGCGCCACTTTGCTTCGTGTAGAGATAAAAACGTCATTCCTAGTGAATCTATGCTAGTTTACTCAATAAGCGGTGTTCTCTTACAAATTGAGGGATTGGTTTATAATTAGTAGCTACTAGCATTTTAACACTACCTTACGTCACAGGCGATGGATACCTAACCGTATTTGTTCGACAATTTTGTCCAGTTTGAAGAGAAACGAAGAATAAACTAGTGACCTTTGGATTGTATGGATAACTTATGGGTTTAAACAGGAGCAGATTAAGTTGTGTGTGACCTTGGTGTTCGACAAGTGTCCCGAATGACAAAATGGCGTAGAGATGATCGTGATGTATTCCTAGTAGGTCTCGTTGACAACTATCAAAACGTAAATAGCTGAATATGCAATGTTTAATATTATTAGTATATGTTAATGTGTAAAGGCTGATAATTGAAATTGTTAACTTTTGATATTCAAACAACTGCGCCTACTCGATAGGGCACCTGTGCTGTATTACATGACGTTATCAGTACGAAAATATGTGCATTTTCGTTCCGAAGCCGAAATATTTGTCAGGGACAGATTCTTTACGCACAGAACGTACGTTTCAACGTAAAACCAGTAGACAAGGCTGGGCCCTCACGTCTGTTCCTCTAGTAACGGTAGACCTATCACGGAGATGTGTGTGACGTCATTGCAGGGCAGCGCTATCCCTGTACATAGGCCAGCCTGCCAGTCATATCTGGTTTCAGAATACCTGCTGGTTTCCAGAACTGTCGCGGCCTTTGTAAATGTACTTTTCATAGTCTCTCCCCTCACATTCTTATACACGAGAAAATGATCACGTGATAATCTATCACCTGCTCTGCGACGCACAGAAGTGTTGAATTCTTCATACGAGACCTGAAATATTTCTGTGGCAAGTAAATTTAACTGAACCCAAATTCCCAAGCCTAAGTCTAAATATTTTATTTGTTTGTCTACGTGCTATTTCACATTTTATTATACTGTTGACTAAACTCTCTTCAATATCAAGGGAGCCGCAGTGGCCGAGTGGTCAGACCCCTCGCATCACACAAGGTGATCCGGGTTCGATTCCCGGTGGGTATCAGTATCCGGATTTTCACATTTGGGAATCGTGCCGGACGATGTCGTTGGTCGGTGGGTTTCCCTAGGGTGTCTCCCTTTTCTCCCGCCCCTTCATTCCGGCACTGCTCCATACTCACCTCATGTCACCCCTCACCGGCGCTGAAGACCGCGATATTCAGTGCTGAGCAAAATCTCTCACTCACTCGAAGTTTCAAGGTTGCCTAAATAAATACCGTCACCACTATATGTATGTATGTATGTATGTATGTATGTATGTATGTATGTATACATATACATAGGTGTGTCTGTGTGTGCGTGGTGTGTGTAAATGTGCACATACAATTTAAATAGTGCGTTTGCAAAAAATTGGTAAAATTGTGTTAAATATGTTGTCTTTATCAACTCGTTACTGCTGAGGTAACAGTATATTGCAAAAAAAAAAATGGTGCACTTTCTTGCAACATGTAGGCTATGATTGGGTCTGACACAATGTAGGTGTCTGCAGACCAATAACATGCACCAAGTATTACAATAGCGGGATTCTTATTGGCTCAGTCAAATAGGGCAACATCTACACGTACGAGGGAAGCCAGTAAAGTTTTGGTAAGCAGCATGTACATTGAACTCCCGCAAACAGTCAAGACTTATCGCAATATCTCATCTCTACTGACGAGATTACGTCATTCTCTTCACTTCAACAGGTTGTTGAAATACTTTACAAGTGAATTCAGATATATCTTAAGGGGCCTCCCTACCTGCACTTCAAACGCGTTGCAAGAAGTTACAACTATTCTTTATTTTACGAAACTGTTTAACGTAAATTATATTTGTATACCTACGAAAGGAACACACACTTCAAACTATGTCACTTTAGTTTCAGAAATTCAGCATGTTTATTAGAAACATCATTGTTGGGCCTTTCAAAATGGCCAAAAACGGCTTGTCTAGACTACCGTATCTGAGAAAATAACATCCGAACTCGAAAATACGACAATAGAAACAAGCGCTAGACTTTAAACTATGCTGCCCAAATATAAAATACTGTGGTCACAGCTTAAAGTCCCATAGGAAAAAGGATAACAGAATAACATTGCACGCCAGCTGAGTGGCTTGAGCTGAGAGGCGATAATACAATACATACGTCAGTTAGTGGCAACCTTACCGCTCCTGCCCGTCACACACAAACACGTCCTATCTAGCGAGGTCCCTTAAGTTCAACTTATAATATTGGAAGATTGGAGTCAGACGTATTTTCAGGCTCAAAATATTTCATTAAAACGATCATACATTACTGTGCTACTTGATTCGAAATTTCGCCCTCATAGATACGCAAAAATAATTTTGATACATGAGTAATGTTTCTAATATGTGTTTAGCTTAATGAAATGATAAAAAAATTAACAGCTACTTTCAATTCTAAAACTATACTACAGTTTTTTATTTCTGAAATACTTTTTTTTTATGTCCAAATCCTAAGATTTTTTTTCTTATTATTATATTTAATGCATTTAATGTTGCCGGTTTTCACATTGTAACGTTACAAAAATGATACCTACTTGTTTCAAATCATATTTCTTGAAATTCTTTCCACAGAACACGTCATGTAGAATACTAGTAGTTGGTGCTTGCTAGTGTGACCGGTCACTACCTTCGTCAAGTCCTGTTCATTTAATTACAAATGTTAAAAGCTTGTTTACTAAAAATATTCAAGTAAAACAGTTCACTTCTTTAGGTATAGACAGTAGATGAATTTGAGAAAAATTGATTTTAAGAGAAATATATAACACTGAAAATTCATATTTTCCAAAAAAAAAGTTATCAATAACATTTTATTCTTTATATTTAGTTTGAAGTAAAAGAGAATTTAAAACTTCGGTTTGGAACCAAATTCCAACTCGCTTGACAGGTTTTGGTTATACTGTTGGGCCTTCGCATAGGTTGCTGGCAGGGGACGTAAGTTTACACAACATTTTCATTATTGCATTGGTTTTGGCTGATGATATAAAATTTTATATTTAAAAAAAAAATCTGCTGAATTTGATACAGAGAGTTAAAATACTCACCGTAAAACAGAAACATACTTCGCAACATTTTAATGAATTTGGTTTTGTTTTCAGCAGGAAATATGGATTTTTAATTCTTGGAGAGCTTTGAACATATGCCTTGTCCTTGGTCATGTATATTTACTTAGTTTGCTGTTTTCATATATTTATCTTCGCCTTTACTTACCGTAATAATTAGTTTCGCCAGCCGTGCAGACTTATGATGGTGTAGGCGCGGACTGCCAGTTCAGATAGGTACTAGTTTACTTAATTGAAAGTAAACGTCAGAGACGGTCTAGTGGGTAGTTTCGTAAGCCAGTCGTGGCTCCAATCCCCTTCCCCCCGCCCCTAGGGCGTCGCGGCGAGATTGAGAGAGAGGGAAAAAGTGGAAGAGTCGTGAGAATTGCAAATATAGAAAGGCGGCTACTCTTCATTAAGCGACAAAAACAAGATGCAGGCGGAGGTTTTTATTTAGGAAGGTGGGGGGAGGGCGGTATCTCTGTCCCTGAGCCGGCAGAAAAAACCTGTAGGAAGTAAACAATCAACTCCCCCGAGACAGATGTTTCCCACACAGTTCGTCTGCGTCATATCTGCCGCTGTAGTGTAGGCAGCTAGATAGAGGTTCCAGGCACCTAGAGATGACAGTCACGGCGTGGCGTGGGTTCGAGTCCTGCCACTCTAGTATTGTTTAGTAGCGTCGGTGCTGTTCAGTCAACACCACAGATCCCTATTTATAGTATTTTAGTCAGTTTTATTTGTTAAATCCTGAAAGGGAACAGATATCACAAAGCCGTTGCACAGAAGTGTTGGAAGTTATTCGTACTATGTAGCCTAATTTTTTCAAAACATAAGTTTCTGTAATTTTGGGAAGTTTTTCAAGGTATCGTCTTTGGACAAAACAATTTCTTCATTGAGAAGAGATTAATGCTACAAGCATTGCAACACGGATTTATAAAAAAAAATATATATATTAGTTTATGTTTTCGATTGTTTTTGGCACGAAAATACGTATTTGCTCTCAGGTGTTTTCATGTCGTACCAAGATAAACAACTGAGTCAATGTCAGCCAATAGGCAGATGCCAGGTTCGACAGATAATAATTTATATTGAAAATCCTTATCCTTACTCTTGCCAGAATACTCACACATACACGTACATAAATGCTGGAGGGCCAACGGTACATTTCGCAACATGTCTCTCAACCCTTAATTGTCCAAAATCTGTTTTTTTTTTTTTTTTTTTTTTTTTTTTTTTTTTTTTTTTTTTTTTTTTTAGCGTTAAACATCACATGATCCTTACAACTGTGCCCAGTACACAAGCAACAGCAGTAAATAAAAAATTGTTATGCAAAAGTGACGCCGACATGTTATCTTTAAATTTTAAACAAAAAGTTTAATGTTATCTTATTTTACTTTAAAAGATTTTTTTCCTATCGGTAATCTGCCGTGCACGAAAAACAAAAAGTATTGCCTTATGTTTCAACTTTTTTTTAAATATAGAAATTATATTTTAGTTGTGCACAGAATCAGAAATGTTTGAAAAAAATGTTTTAACTCCTTGAAAACGGTGCCACGTACGGTAAAAACACAAGATGACTGTTGTTCAACTTGCACAGAATATTACAATTTTCAGAACAGGAACGTGTGTGTAAGAGAGAGTGTGTTTGTGTGAGTGTGTTTTAGAAACATGGGCCCTGCACAGTTACATGTAAATATAAGATTACAACGTTCTGCAAGGAACTAAACAACCTGTACTAAATACCATCGCAATGGCCGTGCTTTGAAGGAAATACATACTTACATATGGCTTATATTTAATAAACCCTGATTTTCGTGGTAATATGTAGCATAACTTTGTTTCGATACCTTACATACATATCTTCAACTTTGCTTCGTGGTTATTGGCAGAGTATCTCTGTGTAGAGATGTCAGTTGTTTGACGGAGCCAATCAGATCAATGTTATCACGATACAACACGACTGAGAACAAATCTAGACACTAAAGTGTGTGATTATTACCTATGTTATCTTCAGTGATAACAGCGTTATTCTCACGACGCAACATGTTGCTATGAATAGCCTAGAATAATTACTACGTTTCCATGTCGATTTCAAGTTGCCATGTAAACGCGATTCAAATCGATTTAGTCTCAAGGTCGTTACGTCAAAAATTGGGGTCGTATAGGATTGAGTCGGGCGTAAACTGATATGTAAACAGGGACATCGGTTGGCAGGTGTGTGTTCGTTGCTGCAAAATGTCTATAGGAAGATGTGGCCCACAGAAGAAGTTTTAACTTAGTTATAAATCATTAGGGAACGAGAAATAATCAAACTTGCGTATCTAACAGAATGGAAAATAAACAGTTCGCTCTATTTTTATTTATTTATTTCGTGTCAGCCAACATAATTCCAATTTTAACAACATTACCACTTACGCAAATTCGTCCAGTGAACTGAGATCGGTTTCAGTCAAATCCAAAGTTTGCGTGTGAACGTGTGTTGTACTCGGGATTCAGAACTGAATTATTTTTGAAAACGACATACAAAAGTGATGAATATTTCTTCATTGCTACGCCTGCTGCAACACGGTGCGGTCAGATGCATTACTTGCTGCTCAAAACAATTTGTACAAGAGCCGTATATTTGGTGTGTAGGATGTACGCCCTACAGCAACTGCTTCAGGGATTATATTTGTATACACAGCACTGTACGTGTGTTGCCGCGTGAATTAGTGTTATAATCCATATATTGCTCCCGATATCTGTGCTTTCACCCAACACCAGTTAGGTAGAACACTTTCTGAGGAATGTATCTGTCGGTCCAGATTCCACTGTGGAGATACATCACCGTCGATAATTCCAGAGGAATTGACTAACAGCAGAAGCTTGTAGGGAATCCGGGGCATGATTCCCAGTTTTTTACTGCCGACGTTACGAAACATGGCTGGCGTAAATAAGCGAGCGAAGAGCAGCTCGCCGGCGAACTGGAACGGCAGTAGTAGGTGTGGTTGCGTCAGACCTCATATGTGTATGTGTGTGTGTGTGCAGATGAGCGCGTGATGCAAGCTCCCTCCCTACATGCCCGCGCCTAGACGTTGACAGCGAGTATGTGTGTCACAAGTTGTCCGCGGGTTCGAGCCCGGGGCCTACCCCTCTCTCCCCTCACCGGCCCACCCTCCAGGCTGCTCGGGAAGATCAGGTGGAATTCAATTAACTGTGCGGCAAACCTGTTCTCCTGTGCTGCAGTGCCATGTAGAGCCGCACTTTGTGCAGCCCTGCTCGTCCTCACGCTCTCGCTCACTACTCCTCGCAAGCACAGAATACTTAGACATACAGAAGTGAAATAGCTGGTAGGACGGCGAACTCTGTCACACACGACAGCAAAATGGCTTCTCTGGCCAACAATATGGCGGAAACACCTACCGCCAATCAGAGTAAGGCGCTGTCCTGCTGGAAAGCAGCCAGGCCAATAGGAAACCTGCCCTAACTTACAGGAATAGTCAGGAGTTACGTTGCAACCAGGTTTACACATTAAAAACTTAAACATCAAAACTGAACTATTAGAATTTAGCATTTTCCCATCACATTGGTTTAAACTGAGTCATACACAACTGAACTGCTACTGCTTAGCTGCCAGTGAAAGCCGTTAGTTCAACTAACCACAGTAAAGGTTGATATTCACATAATATTATTCGTATTTCACTCTCTAACCGCCATCCTTCTATAATCTTTAATATCAACTAACTGGAGATATCATTAAGGAAACATTATGTAATTTACAATGTTATTCATATGTTCAGTTGTAAATACTAGCAGAGCATTGTTGACTTGTCCTCAATGGATATTTCTTCGTTATTTTACTAAGTGTTACAAATCGTAGTGTTCGGTATAATCAGTACGACTATAAATACATATTCAAAGTGAGTCCATACTGGCTAAACGTAGGCAGTAACCCCGCTATAGTTTACACTCAGGTATTGTGACTCCACTGTTTACTTCTTATGTCTACTTCTCACTGCTTCAGATAAATGTGGGAACATCTTGGCTGGGCGTCTGGTGAGGTCGCTTAGTACTTTTCAGATAGTAAACACTTGTTTCGATCCACCCCAAAATAATATTTTAAAAAACTTTCAAAGAAGTATGCAAATAAGATGTGTTGCGAACAAAGTTGACTTCTATCATATTTCTTGGAGCATGGGCTTGATAACAAACTGTCACATTGTGATTGGTTAAGAACAGTAGCTGCAAGTGAAGTCAAAATGGCGTCTGCACTTATTATTCACTCCAGGTCCGCCCCGGCTCTTAACCACGTGACCAACCTATAGTCACTCAAACTACTTCACTGGCCGCCCAACTACTGCGCTCGATACGAGGTGAAATGAGTAGCGATTTTTTTTGCAAGAACGACTATACTATTGTTTATTGTATACTTCTTCCCGAAAGTTACTAGCCAAAATTAAGAAAGGAAGTGAAAATGTAACAATGTTGATAAAGATGGTAATATGAGTGTAATGTAGTTTGGAAAATTTAGCTAAACCTACTTGTATGCAACTAATAGGAAGTTTTTTTACAGTGTGGGTATTTCAGGCTAGGTCAGATTAGTTATCGAAGCATCCAAGCCCTGATTAGTGCTATTGACCTATAGTATAATTATAAAATACACTGTTGCTATCATTGTCAATAGGTAGACCAGAACTAAAATATGAGGTTATATTTAAACGATATTATTGTTTGTAGGAAAACTTTACTACGTTGCTTAGAATATTTGTAAATATTTGCTTTAGAAAGGGTATGTAGTTTATTTTTTGCGTACACGTCACGCTGTAACGTAGGAAAATGTGTTGTGCCCATCTGAGCAGCAACCGCGTTATTTATGTATAAGTTATGTTTTCCGCGCAGGGATTTTACTTGTAGCATTCACAGATACACAGACAAAGTTGGAATTCTTTCACTCTGCTGTGGTTTTAGTGTGGCCAACTGTACAACAAATACCTGTTAGGAATAGGTGTAAAATAAACGTTATAATGAGCACAATAGTCACCCAGAATACAAACGTACTGTAATAAGAGACTAGCAACTATTAGCGTCACATCTCACCGTACAACCACTTGCCTCACTGGCTAGACATCATGGTCTACCGGGCGAGGTTCGATCCCTAGCTGCGGCCATCATGATTTCTGTTTTCTATGGTTTCCCTAAATTGCTCCAGGTGAATGCTGTGGTAGCTCCTTATGGTGGTGATCTATCATTTATTTCAAACAATTGCAAATAACACGAATAATTTTTAACCAAATTCTTTGAACAGATTTCTGACTGTGTACAGTCATTCAATACACAATGTTGCCAGAGCGCTTTTTAAATAATGTACCGTTTGCTAGCAAACAATTATTTTGCTTAATTTTGGCTTATTTTGACAACAAAATATGTGATATTTCAGGGGCAAAAATATAAAAATCTGTTTGGTGTATTGCAACAGAAAAATTCAGGTACAAACGATGATATATAAGTGTTAAAACTGCCAGAATGCATTTATACATATATATAGTATTTTGCGTTCAAAAAATTATTTTCAAAACACTGCAAAACTGAAGAGCGAGACCTTAACAAAGATCATAGCCGACTCCTCCCCCAGCTGCTGTCATTGTACCAAGTTGTGCGTGACTGACTCTAGTGACCTCGCTCTCAGCGAGACGTAAACCCATATACCTTACCTTACTTTGTTGCACTAGAAGCCCACCAAGGCTAGAGACGAACTACGGACTACTATATACTAATAACAAACGTACAAGTGAAAAAAATTATTTTAGTCACATGAGGTGAAACTACTGCATTACGTCTTGTTGTACTGTGTCTTGTGTAACTACAATAAAATTTGCCAGTTCTAAGGCATATACGTTCTAAGGTTGTACATGAGTTATGCTGTAACGAACCTAACAAGTACTCTCCTCATTATAAACTATACATTTTCCTTGGAGTACGACATACTTTTCGTGATATTAACATCAATTTTCCAGATAGTTATCAACTTGACTGAAGCTGTACGAAAAATAATAAAAACATTTTTTTTAAGTGAGACACTTAAATGTATTTTTGTCTGAATTCTTTACTACTCATATGTTTTACCTCATAACAGATCCAGAGTAGAGATAGCGTCACCTGTATAGATGTATTGCTCTTCACATGTCACGATATACACGTCGGTAAAATATGCCCGGGACATTTGAAGTTACATTGACTGCCACGATGTTTCTCAGTTAACTGTGTCGTAATATTTCGAGCTAACGTGAGTACAAGGAGACTATTAGCAGTACAACTTCCTCGCGATATAATAGCTTCAATATGATAGAATAATAAAACTAAGTAATGTTTGCACGTAACTGTTTTATCATAAACAAATGCTTTTCGTTAAAAGTAAGTATTGACTGCATGATCTACACATGTATTAGGTTTTGCACTGAGAATATATTGGCGCCACACACACACACACACACACATTTGTATATGTATGTTTTATGTATATATATATATATATATATATATATATATATATATATATATATATATATATGTATGTATGTACATCCTACGTGTACAAATAACAAAAATGCATCTTTATGCCGGGAAAGCATCAAAACATCAAACATTCAAAATAATGTTAAATAACAAAAACGGATATTTATGCCGGGAAAACTTAAACGAAATCATGTTAGACACATGTATGACGTCATAATCGAAATTAACCTTTTCTTTTTGTTTATTTATTTTTTTAAGTATTGCTATTTTTACTCTTTCGTCAAATTCTTTTGATTGTGGACAGCGAAAATACGTTCTTCACTGAGAAATTAAAGTTACCCCTGCTTTGTAATGTTGAGAGCGTAAATGTGAAAACAGTTGTACTGTTGTCTATTGACATAGGGTATAATGACACACAATGAAGTATTCTAGCAGAGATGCACAGTGTAATTACAGCAGACGTACTGGTATAGCTATATAGCTGGGTGAAGCTCCCGCACAGATACAGTGGCCGACATGGGAGCGGTCTGACACATACACATACAGAGGTGTGTAATCACTGTAATACTGTATAAATAACCTGTGAAGTAGTCGAGGAACCTCGTCGTCTTACACGCTTGCCGTCTGCACGATGATGTCACCAGGTCTTCCGCTAAAAATAAGCAGTTTATCCGCGGACCCAGGGGCCACCTATATTCAGGGGCTCGCCTACCTGCTTGCTGTACATTGTTGCAGAGGCTTGGAGTTATGTTGCGTTCACAATGCCATGACAGTGACTGAAGTTGACATGAGATAACATGTTAGGAAGTATAAGTATTCATGAACCGAAGCGGCCCTGGCTGTATGCAGATCAGCTAGAGACACACACGTGTTCCCAGACGCACACAACATACCTCAACAATGGTGTGGTCGTGATATGTCGCGCAGTGGAGTCTGGCGGGAATACTATTGTTGCCAGAGTAGCACAGTAGTTGTCCCACGTGCTACGCTGAATGAAACTATCGTCGTGGGAACTAGGGCCAGCGTTGAATAGATGACAAGTGATGAGCTACTGTCTGTTGTGTTTGAGAGCAACCCTGAGAACCTGGTCGACATCACAGTAACCTGCAACCATACTGTATGACGAGCTTACATAACCGCACTACATATACTCGGTACGCTTGAAATATTACTCTAAAGCTGTTCCTAAACCTGCTGCGAGTACTGTCTACCTCCGCTCGAAATCTCCAAACATTCAACTCGATCTCTTCGCCGTGTCTACACAAGGTAGATATCCGCCAGCAGACGAAACACAAGAGAGAGAGCGTAGTAAGTAAACACAGGCTCCCGCATGTTTAGTTCGTAATTCCAATGCCGTATATTGATACTGTAGCCCCGGGACAAAGGATATTCTGCACATTTTTGAAATAGGCCGTTAAAATACAACTCTTGGAGTTTTTAAACGCAAAGAAAAAAGTTAAGCATGAAACGACGGAGTAAATCCGATTACTACCGAGTAGATTATACCTAGTACGTTGTCTCAAGCGCCTACAGTTAGAGGCACAGGTATATTTATGAATCATTCCTGACCAGGTTAGACGTCAAGAACTTATATTCACGGACACTTGTGTCATTGGACGACAACTGCTCTGACACAACGTGACTACTGAAAGCCAGTAATAAACAAGTATACAATTCGTGGTGATGTCACGTGACATCTACTTCTGCTGTTAGAAGCCAGTAGATAATAGACTGTGTATACGATTGACAAGTCTAAGCTGCTGTCAGATGAATACTTGTATCTCTGAGAATAATGTTTCTCGTTACAACTCAGATAATCATTTACAACCCTTCAACTAAGAACTTCGTAACCGACATTTTGGCATTTTGGCATTACTCACCATTTTGGGCAATAATTTTATAAAAACCTATAACATCTTGCTTGTTATTCCACCAGGTATTGGAAGCTAGCCCTCTAACCATAACCGTAAATAAAGACATTTTTAGCATACTTTCCGGAGGGAAAAATGAGCTTATGATATCACCTTCCTGTCTGTGTGTGTGTCCGTGTATGTGTGTTCCCTTAAAAACTTTTTAAACCAGTGTACTGAATTTCATCAACCCTTGGACACTGACAGTCTTTGCAACATGACTTGACTTTTATATATTCCATTTACGCTCTTTTCATATTTTCAAGATGGCGGCCATGTAACATTTTAGAACAAGCTAGATAAGGAACCCTGTTTCAGAGTCTCACCAAACTTAGTACACGTGCACTACTTGTTAAACTGACTTTACGTTTGTGAGATTCGTTCTTCTTGTGCTCATATTTTCAAAACGGCGGCAATCTTTATATTTTTAGCGGAATATTCCAAGCTATTTATACATTTTTGCACAATATGCCTTATGAATTGAATTTTTATAGGAATTTTATTAAACTTGGTACACGTAATACTTAGCCTTCAAAGCTGACTTGACATTCCTGTGTTTGGTTTATTACATATTCATATTTTTATAATGGTGACCATGTCATATTTATTTGGGGAAATATTTTTCGAAGTTCATTCATCTCGGCATGGATAGTTCTAGTTTGTTAGTTAACTGTACTTGAGTGTGTTTCGATCATCCTGTGGTAATATTTCCAAATCTTCGGCAATGTTTTATCTGCATTATTAAATGGCACCTCAGATTTTTTTCCCTTCATTTTAATCATTACTGGTACGGGTAAAGTGCTTAGTAAGCTGACTTATTTTTTGTATATTTCGTTTATAATGTACCTTAATTAATATAATTATTTAATATTCATAGATATACGTAAACTATTTTAAACTTTAGGGTTAAGATGCACCCACACTGAGGAAAATAGGCTTATAGGGCAACTTCTTGTTTGATTTTAAGACGTTTTTAAAAACTCCAACCTGCTCACCTTAACTATTTCGTTTATGCATAAAACATATTGTTAGTTGAGGGCATTTATCTACTAAGGTATAAATAAATCCTTGTCTTACAGGCACGACAAATAAAACATATAATTGGTTTGACCAACTTTTATTCATCTAGAAAGTTTTATTTGTGAATAATTTTATGTTGTTTACATCAAACATTTTTTTTTAAGTGACCATGTGTTGGAAAACTTAAACTGACTTTCCCAGTACGATTACTACTGAACTATTCTAAAGGTAACACAACTTTTTCTTATTACTATTACATATTGGTATCGTCGCACAGAGCGAGTTTGGGCCGTTGGCTTACTTCTAGAACCTCGTAAGTCCAGATTTTCCTAATTTTGTATTCCAGGTAAATTTGGTGCTAATTTTCATGGCGCTTCTAGTGTTAAAATCTTCTAAATCTACTATGCGTTAGCTTTCTTCTACGCTCAATTTAAAAAAGGTCGTACCTATGGCGTAGCATGACTACAAAGATTTTCTACAAGTTTTTAGAAGTAAGCCAACGAGCTGAAGTTGAGGTTCCAAGCGCCTGTTCAGTGGCGTGCGTAAGTTTGACCGTTACAAGATTATTAGAGAACTGCTCAAAGCACATGGGTGATACATAATCAGGGATAACATTGAAAGTAAGTTACGCTTATGTACGCCCTTTCTATATTCACGACTACTCATTACAGAGTATTTGAAGCGGCCGAAAATAGGTGTTTTCTCTGTCTCGTAGAGCAGTAGTTTTTCAAAGGTATATGCCTTTATATTTAACATTAGTAAGTATATTACGTCATAAATGTTAGGCTTACCACTGAAAGCCTGCCAGAGGATAGTTGAAGGGGAGAAGACCGCACAGCGACTTGTGCCTATAGAGGCTAGATTGTAGCGTTATGTGCACGATCTCTCGTCCTTACAGCCTCCTCTCTTCTGAACCACGAACGATGCCTCCACAGAGGCGACCACATTATGAGAAGTCGTCGAGTGGCATTTGTTTTATCAGCTGGAGGTAAAATAGATTAGCAGTACGGGCAAGACTAACGCGCGATTCAGCAATAACACTACCTTCAAGCACTTAATTAACGTCCAATTTCCCCATCGCAGTCTTTCTATCGTAATTTGGAATCAAAAAGTATGTAATAAAGTCAAAATGACACTTGTTTGTTTCTGTTTAACGACTCTGGCTGCTATTATCATACATGGCAGTCTGGCAACACCGCGCCTTTCTAGTCACTTTGGAAGATCCTCTAACATGTTCCTATTAGACATGCTGTTTAAAACATACGAGGCACAGCCAGTGTGTGATTTCAGGATTTGTACGTTCTTGTAGGAAAATACTCTTATTGTGAACCATATATGAGACGTAAGTTATTATTTGTCATGAGATGTTGAACACGCTTGCCACCATGACTGTCATTGCTGCCATTAGTTATTATCAGTGTGTTTCCGGCCAGATGTATATATAATGTAAAGAAGCATCAACTTATTTTTGTATAGGATTTTTGTGTTTAACTCTTAATTTTATTTAACATAATCTTCAAATAATAATAAGTTTCTATATCAACACTTTTGACTGATACTACTTTTTGCTGCGATATCAGTTAACTTAGTTAGCTTAGCTTAATTATTTTTGTTAGATGAGAGATGATAGAGAAGTTGTATTCCAACAGAAAACATCTCCTACCTCTTCTCAGTAACCAATCCTACGCACGGGCCTGGGGTTGAAGTGTATTTAATAACACATGTAATAGAAGCAGAGTAGTTTGGGCGTACAAGAGTACACATTGTTCCTGCGCTGGGTTAGGTCTTGTATAGAAGCTACAGTCTAAGCTGTAGTGCGGGGGCGGGAGTGCAGGTAGCTAGTCAAGGTCATCTTAGCTGCACAGCCAGAGGCTTCCATGCCTTGCGACCCGTGGGAACCTAGGCTGCATTCCCCGCGCTGTGACGTCACTACCGCTGCAGCCATCCTCCACCCCTCCCCTCATACCCCTACAACCAAGCCTCCCTCCAGACAGATGTCTCAACCAGCCAGGTATCCTCGCAACAAGTCCGTTATCCACTGTTTAGCTCGTATGAAACATCTACATAAAATGTCCTATTACTACAGATTCAACAGTCATTCTTCAGGGATAAGACACACTAAAACTTTATAAATTACTGCCTGTACAACTTGTCCACTAGAAAACACAATGCTTTATAAATTACTAGCTGTCCCGGCCAGCGCTGCATTGTCCTGTCTTGTTATCGTGCATAAGTCACCAAACTTTTATTGCAATCGGTTGTATGGCATAGGAATGCAGAGAAGACGAACAAACAAATATATATTTCTATCCTATAGCAGATTCAAGGTGGAACAAGCACTTTTAAGACTCTTTTGGTAAGTATATTCATCAAAATTTTATTTTTGTGACCTCAAAAAAATCTACATGCTGTTTGCTATGTTAAAAATAAGTAGAGAAAATACACAGATTGGCTGAAAAGAAAAAAACTGATAGGGTTTTAGAAGTACTCACTCTAATGTAATTGCCAAGTAAAAAAAAAATATTTCTTGTCGTTTGAGTCGCTTGCCAAAACTATATCCATTTGTCAAATATTTCACGCAGTACACAACGAATAAGTCACTCTTATTTTTATATTTCCGAGAAAAAATAATACAGAAGTTACCTAAATGTTCTCCGTGTGTCAGTGAATATTTTTCGAACATATTTGAAACAAGCACTTAGAACTAAACCTTGAATTAAAAATATCTTTATTATTAATACAGGCACTTGTTTCCTTGATAATATTTTTCAAGTAATTATTTATATTTCATTTCCTTAGAATTCTTCGGTAACATTCCACTAGTTCACTTCCTCTGTTCCGTCATTTCGTACGCGGTATTTCTCCTCTCGCATGATTCGTTCCACTATCGCTTTCTTGTGTAAATAAAGTTCAGTATTTTTATCTGAAGTTACATAACTACGCCATCCAGCTGAATGTCCTACAGTTTTGTGTTCTGTAAAGTGTACGTTGTGATCTCATAGATGTACATTCAGCCATCACTTCCATTTAACTGAGAGGACCATACATACGTTTGACTTCAGCGTGGTGCTGCAAAACTTTATAAGTAGTCTGTATTTCTTTCTTTCGTAGAAAAGTGTCGTGTAAGAGCATATACAGGATGTTTAGTAATTATATGTACAAACGAAAGGAGTGTGTCGAGGACGATGAAACAAGCAAATAATGCTAATAAACATAGTTCTGGAAAACTACGGTTTTCCCGTTACATGGCAATGTTGCAACACTGTTTTATTGTGTGGGGATATTTAAAAGCTTTAGTGTATGTCAGCACTGTTGATAGAGTCCACGAACTACAGGAACGCATTGTGGAAGGTTGCCACTGCATTCGGAACACACCTGGAATTATTGAACGTGTGCGGGCATCGACGCGAAGACGTGCTGACGCCTGCCTTCACATGAACGCCGTCCATTGCTAACACTCGTTGTAATGTCTCCGTCCACATGCGCAGCACTTTGACGTTTTGATCCTCGGGAACATTAGTATTATAGCGTCCATGTCGTAACATGTAGTGTGTCATGTTGGGCCGTTCACTAGCATTGTTCGCTTGTGTCATCGTCCTTGACACACCCCTTTCGTTTGTACCTATGACTACCAAACGTCTTGTATATGCATGGTCATTTAATTTATTTATATTTTTGTCTTATGGCGGCTTAGAACGGTTGTGTGTGTGTGTGTGTGAGGCACAACCTTGATGGAGCACTAAGGGTGCGGCTGACTGCTTGTGTAAAGCAGTATCACTTCTACGTCGAAGGACGGAAGCCACTCAACTGGTATGCAAGACTCAACTACTATGCTTTTCTCTGTGAAACTTAAATATGTAACCATATGACTTTATTTGTGGGAAGTATGTTTCTAGCTTGTTTTTCGATTACACCTAGAATTTAACCTTATTCGAAGGTCTTGGGGAAAAAATATTTTTAGCAATTTTTAGTTGACCAAAATAATGTTCTAATAAGGGTGCAGAATATTTATCTTGTAGACGCATGTGCAATAAGGTCGACCCAGCATCTCGTACTGGATATGTTACAACCCTTACACGCAAGCCACTGATATGGCGTGCAGTACATCAGCTGTGGCTATACTCTTGGCACTTCCGGCGATAACTCGTCATTTTATGACGTAACAACGAAGAGAAAGAAATGTTGTATGTTTGATTTCGTGCTTTAGTTTCCCTGTAACTGAATTTTCTTTCCTTTAAACATTAACCGTGAAAATACCGCTATTAACTGTTTTCGACTTCATGAAAGGAATATTAAATCACAATTAAACGACAGATTGAACCATTCTGTCAGACATTTTTAAATTCTTAATTATTTTTCGTATACAGAATAAACAATTTCTAAGTGGCCACTACATATTTTTTTGATATATGTAGATCTCACCAATTCTTTGTAGTGGAGAAAAATTTCTTTGTAGACACAGCAAAATTCTACTGGGGCAGCATAATATTGTTGTGCTCACAACAACAAATTGGAAACATTGGAGAGGTCTAAAACGATAAAATATTTTGTGGTGACCACAAATATTGTAATGTAGTTAGACGGAACTAAAGTCGTCATATGATTATTAAATGTCTGATACATTCACTACTGCACGTCTGTGCACTGTTTTATAGCCGAGGTTGTTTCACTACAGGCAGTGTGATAGTCATACAATTTAAAATATTGAACTTATAAAATGTTATTCATTGAAAATATATTGTTCACTCCATTAATGTTTAATGTTTTTTATTAATAAGCGATACTTATGGAAATATATAAGGCACGCCACCAAACATTGTGTACGACATATTCAAATTGCGAGGCTATATTTCCAACTGCCAGTCGCCACGAGAGCGCTAGTGCACGGTATTGTTGTAAGCCCCGGCCCGGCAGAGGTAAGTATGGTACGAGCACGAGAATAACGGCACGCTACACGATCATATTGTCGCATGTACGAGTATAACAATGTGCTCTGTGCTGTGCTGGAGGGAACATGACTTGTGTGGGTGTGTCATTAGCGCGGAGTGACCTTGGACCAGGCGTATTTTCGGCGCCGAAGGACGCACTGCGCCGATCCAGTCTAGACCTGAGCGTCGCGAGTGACGTCACCCCCCCCCCCCCAATCTCCCTCAGCTAGGTCCTCCACGCACACTCCGCCAGTAGAAGAGTCTTGTCGACAATCTGAAACAGTAGAAGAACAGGGAATGTAAAACTAGAGTCTCTGATCTGTTATTAAAGAAGTTGCCCCAGTTTGTTTCACCGGCTTATGTTCACATCTGCAGCTGTGCTTCATGGTTATTGGCTGCATGTGCAGACACGTCGCTCATGTAACTGTATTAAGTTAACTGCAGCACCACGTGTCTATGAATCGTGGACCGCGTTGTTATCTGGCGACACGCTAGTAACCGTAGATAGAGATGATGGTATATCGCGAAAATGTTCTGTGCCAGCATACCCTTGGAAACACTGTACTTTCTTACAACATAATTTGATTGGCTGATATACGTCTGACACAATGTAGCTGTCTGCAGACCAGCAGCAGGTATCAAATATTACAATAGCGGGATTATTATTGGCTCAGTCAAATAGGACAACGGCTCCACGTACAAGTGCTGGTCAGCTGAACGTATATTGAAATCCAGCAAACAGTCAAGTTTTCCCGCGTTAAACCATCATCCCTAGCCATTGATCTACACTTAGAGACAGGGAAAGTTAGTGGGTTCACTGACGTATAGTCTGGTCTCCAAGAATATCTCGTGCACAGTATCCGCCCGCCGACACAGTGATATGGGCCTGCATTTAGTTACACTTTGATTACTGGCTCAGAGACTTACACGAGGTGGCAGAAAAGTCAAGGAGCAACTGTGTAAGTTACACGAACATATAGTTGGTGCAATCATAGCTTGTGCCTACAAGAAAACGTGGATTGTTCAGGTTCGTATCTATACTCACTCAAACACGCTTCTTGACGTTATCGTCTCAAGAGTTCTTCGTATCTGTGTGTGTACATCACATAATATTGAGCAGTTTACAGTTGAGATCATATCATTGCTTGATAATTCCTACAGGCGTGCCACAGTAACTGCCGGCTATCAACAGTCAGATGGGCATACAGTAACTTGCAGTCGATAACCTCAGGGACAACACCTGAGCCGCGACTAGGGCGAGGAAGAACCTGCGCTGCTAGTTACTGCTGTCTTCAACAAGGGACGTGGATGAAGTGACAGAACACGGCACCCAGTCCTCTAGTCTGAGAGGTTACTGTCAATTATCTTCTCCAGCCGGGAATTGAACCAGCGACCCTTGACTCACCGGCCTGTGAGCTCCAAGTACTGAGCCGAGCTGTCAGATAATAGCGCGACATTTGCTGGTGTCTGCATCTCACTGACCTTCAAGCTGACTGCCAGATGTGCAGGTAATACATTTAAGTAAGTTGGTGTAGTAGGACACGTTTCCTTTGAGAGAGTTACCTTCAAAACTTATCTGTTAACAATTCATATATTTTTACATTGGTTTTCTATTTAAACCCTATATCAGCAAGTTTAGTTGGCAGAAAATGTGATGATCTTACAACACGAACCGCACAGTCCATCAATACACGTGTACTTATTGCTAGGCACCGGTAGTTTTCGCGAAAATATGTTTGCAGCACTTTGTTTCAGTGTCTTACGTGCACACCTGCATCTCTGCATTGTGGTCTGTGATTGGATGCCGTAACACCTAGCGTCTGGAGGTTAAGGATGTTCAAGTGCGATACAAATCATAATTTTATATTTTTTTATGTAGCCCGTGGCATGTAATTTCACTGTGAATTATTTAACTTACTTAAGTCAACTGGTTTTCACTATTTGCGTGGCAGCAGAACATGCACATTTTGAATTTGACGCACCGTTATGAGAAAACTATGCGAGGTAAAATTGTTTTGTAAGAGGAAACAACACTCACAAGTATCGTCTGCAAAACTAAATATAAAATTATGATTTTATCGCACTTGCTCGTCCTTAACCTCCAGACGCTAGGTGTTACGGCATCCAATCACAGACCACAAAGCAGAGATGCAGGTGTGCACGTAAGGCACTGAAACAAAGTGCTGCAAACATATTTTCGCGAAAACTACCGGGCCCTACTGCTAGTAAGTGCTATTTCAGGAACTAAACCAGGTATTTTATTTTACTATAAAAATTATTAAACTTTCTGAATGATCTAGTGAAGCTTAAACGATGCTTGGAGCATAACACATCCTGAATACCAAACAATGTTACACCACAGTAAATGTTGCCAATATAAAAGTCAGAGAGCATGTTCTTGAAAAGATGATCGCATGTGCCTGTCTTTCGAGAGAATACATCGATACAAGTATAATCGCATGTGATTGTCTTCATGTCGTATTCTCTTACATCTCTCTCTGCCAGGATCTCAATAGACTTGGCATCACGTAGGAAATTCTCTGAAAACCTCACACATTTTACAAATTTAAAATTTATCATGTTTCTCAGAGAGTAAAATACAGTACTAACAACTTAAATTTCGATAAAAAATTTTATACATCAGATTTATTCTTTTTTGTAATTCCTATTCAAAGTTATAGCATCAATATACTAATTTCTAAGATGGCATGCTCGTCTCTATACGGCAGTTAGTACAATGACCGACCAAGATACAACAGGACTAGTAGATTATGTTTGTTGTTCGCGCCGCCAGTAAAAGCTAATATTCACACAGCTACAATATTGTAGAACGAATTACATATTTAAGGGAATATAAAGTAATGTTTATTCTTTCTATTTCAGCCACATTTTAATTGCATATTTTTTCTCCTACGAGGCTGGTTGTGAAACGGAACCAGAAAATGTCAGCATTTGAGATAGTGACACCATTTAGGGGTTAGAAACATTACAGTATAAACCCCAGATTGTACATAATCTTTCGTGTAATATACTATAGCGGTCCACGATAAAGTCAACACTTTTAATGACCCGATTAATTTTTTTCCTAACAAATATGTATTTTTCTGCTACTTTTTAGCACAAGCATGTCACCCTACATAATAATACAAGTATATACATTATGATTAGAGATGATGGTTTATCGCAGGAAAACTTGACTGTTTCCTGGGTTTCAACATACGTTCAACTTACCAGAAGATTACTGGCTTTCCCCTGTATGTAGAGCTGTTACCCTATTTGACTGAGCCAATAAGAATCCCGCTATTGTAATATTTGATGCCTGTTGTTGGTCTGCAGACAGCTACGTTGTGTGTGAGGTATATCACCCAATCATACGTGTTGCGAGAAAATACAGTTTTTTCAAGGGTATGTTGTCACACAACATTTTCGCGATATGCCATAGTCTCTAATTATGATGTAATGAAAAGGGTATTACAAGGAAATAATAAAAGAAATGTTTCTGTTGTAACTGTAGAAAAGACGGCGTTGTAAAGTGTTCACTTCACCGCCCTGCCAGATCCGCGCAGTCCTACCACGCCAGGGTGTATGACGACTGGTTGGAGGGGGAGGGAGGTACGACGACGAGATATTGAGTACCTCAATGACGTGCTGTTTGATTCCAGGCGGGGTGATCCCCGGGTTATCGCATGTGGGAATCGTTCCGGGTGATGGCGTTGGTCGGCGGGTTTTCTCGGGGATATCCTGTTTCCCCCGGCCGTATCCTTCCTCTCGCCCTTCTGTGTCAAATTGTCCTTCGTCCTGCTTCCGTTGTTCTTCTTGCTAGGTTCATCAGGCTCGCCTTCCACACTGGACAACGTAGCACGCAGAAATAAAACTACCCACATGCAGCAATGGCGGTAGGTTATCTTCCTGTCAGCAGGTGCTGACGAACTTCCCACAACCAATAGGTTGTCTTCAGATGCACGCAGATATGCAGAATGTATCAGTACAGCTGTTACAAACTCTCAGGAAAGGTAGAGTACATCCAGACGATGGGAAATCACATAGCAATGCACGGTCGGAAACACTACTGGCGCGGAAGTGACGACACAGAACACAACAATCAAACGACGAACAAGAGAAGAAAACATGTTTATTATTCCTAATACAGCAAAAATGCTGGGACGTCTTTGGCTGCTGTTGTCTCTTTATGTTATTTGTTGTTAGTTTTTGCAGTATTAAGAATAGTAGCCTAAAATGTTTTCTCCTATTGTTCGTGTCGGTTCTATCCCCGGCTTCGACCATTCTTATATATCCAGGCGAATGGTGGTTTATTATCCCCCCTCCAAGGCATTGTGCTGTTCGAGGACACGTGAAACGCCAAATAAACAAATAAATCCCAAGGTGGCATGAGACGGCAGGCAAGTACATTCTCGGCGGGCATATCGTCGAGAGAAGACGCACTTGTGGTCCAGGATACATCTTCAGAGAGGCTGGGTGTGACTGACCGCACACTTTACCAACAACTTTCGCCGTCAACATGGCCAGAGACTAGTTGTGTGTCATCTCGCGAGTTATTACTCAACCTCAGCTCGTCGTGTTTAGCAAGCCCGCCATCTCCTCCTGCCTACCTCACTTACTTACTCTCAACCCGGCCAACAACACTTTACGTTCAGCACTAGGATTTACCCTGTGGCATGTTTATAAAGTTGTTGTCAATTCACATTGAACACAGCTGAAACGTTTTCTATATACAGCAAAGGAAGATTTTCTTTGAAATAATTTGCATGACGTGAAGTAGGCTTGCCTTACAGCAAACTAAATGTTACTAATATTTTCTTTATTAAGTTTTCTTTGAAAAAATATAAGTTTCTTTGTAACAAATATATTATTTTTTTTCTACGTAAAGTTAGTGTTGGAAATACCACAACTAACTTCACCATAAAGAACTCTATTAAACCATCTCAACAGTAACAAAACTTTGCTACCATTACTGTAACCTTTAAACCAAACTTTTCTTTGCACCAACAAACAGTTTACTGTGGTGAAGAAAGTGTTTACAGAGGGAAGACACTGGTGGCATCCTTGCTCGCAGTCACTGATCATTGTTTCAATCACAATTACTTGTCAGCCTTACACACAGATATGTGGAGCCCAGCAAAACTTTCACACGCACACCAGTTGTAATAATAACAACCAAACACTCGCATATTGCAGTGACTTAAATTATTTCTTGAAACTCTAAGATAAGAACAAATGAAATTAATACTTATTAACGTATCTTCAGATATGAAATGAAATTAACTACTGTGCTCTGTCAAACATTACAAAGTTTAGCGTAAAATTGCTACATATTTCCTCATCTCTATTCTTTAACTAGTGGTACAACATAATTTTTTTAAAGAAATTTGTTTAAAATAATCAACTAAATTATTGCTGTGTTTGTAGTCTATGTAAGAAAATACTTTTAAAAGTATCTCAACTATGTGATATTATGTAATGTATGATAAACTGCTTGAAAGCTTACAAAATTCAATTTTAACACTTCATTTTTTAATTGTATAGTTAAGAATTTGTAGCATTACTAAAAACATTTTTTCTGCCTGATAGTTTCGAAAACATTTTTTGAAAATGTACAATAATTGTTAACAGGGAAATATACGTATAGGAAATGAATCTTTCAACATGTGATTTAGGTTCAATTTGCAGCTTACATGGGCGGTATCAGAGTGAACGAGTGGCTCAAATTCCGGCCAAGGTACAGTCTCTAACTTGTTCGTAAGAAAGTACTCCCTTACTTCACCTGACCCATGAAATGAACGGGAGCGTGCCACACGCCAACAATGTAATTATGCTTCACCTCGCAGTTTGTAAGGAATTTTCAAATCCCACAATAATTTGTTTTTATCCGCGTTACGTAATCTAAAGCAATATGAAAATACTACTATTATGTAGCTAGAGAATAAAGCCATACGATGGTCGCCCATGCAGCAGGCAAGGAGCGCTGTAAAATAGTTAGAAAATATCAATTGTCTGTACGAACACGAATTCATGCTCTCGTGGTTAAACAACTGTAAGTAAATAGTGTTCTATTTTACAAATGTTAATCCTTACAATATACAATGACACCGATGTTTCTATACCTTACAACTTCTAGAACGAGCCCCTTACTATTTGATAATATAAACTCTTTCAGGCAAATATTATTTCCAATATTACACTTGAAAATAATTCATTAGTCAGGATATTTCTGCAAGTTTACGGCGTAAAATAAATCTAATCCCAAAATAAGGTGTAGTGTTTTACAGTGAAACTTTTGCTGTCGCATTTTGTTCATTAAATTGTCGTTGTGAATTTTGGTTCCAATTTATGTGCCATAACACCGTGGTACATTTTAAATATACATTTCATTCCATTATGGCATGTATTTAAATATACATTTCATTCCATCATTGCAATAATTTGACTTGTAAGGCTGCAGAATTTGAATTCAAATGTTTCTGCAACTCCACAAGCCGAGTTTGTAAAATAATTAAATTAAATAAACTAACCCCGCAATATTATATTTTACTCATCATTTCCAAAAGTTAAAAAAAAATTCTGAAACATAAGTATTAACAACATTTTTAAAATCCAAGATGTTCCACCTTAAAATAATCTCAATACGAAGTTATTTCGCAATGAGGGGCAATCTCTACGCGGTAAAAAACGTCTCGGTTTGTTCACAGAAAAATTATTTGCTAACTCCTTCGGGACAAAAATATAAAATTTACGAAACAATTCTAAAATTGACAGGAAGCTCTCGGAAATAAACAAATTTGTTTTTATATTTACAACCAATAACATTTACTTAGAAATACGTTTCGAATTTTACCGAAATAATTCTCTGTTTACAGTAAATTTGGTCTATTTACAAGAAAACAATCTTTATAAAGTGATACAAACATTTTTGGCTGCAAGTTTCTAATAATTTATTTTATAAAAGAACAATATATGTTGTAACATGTAACAAACCGCTGAGCGTTTTCGTCTTTACTTCTTACATTCTGCTCGTACAAATTATTACATTCGGTTACATAAGTATTTGGAAGATTAGACCACTTTAACGGCTGGTAACACTCTTGTTGTAGGGCCTAGACTGGCAAATAAACGTGCTGGTATTAGTTCAGAAGCTTTATCTGTTTAAAGTTCAATTATTTTTAACTGTGTAGTCATTGGAAATCAATACAGCCCCTGGAATTTTACAATAAGTGTTTTCAGGCGCGTAGCCAGGATTAGTGGAAGGGAGGTGTTTTGGCCTGGGAATATTGTGAAGAAACACCGACCACCTCTTTAAAGCGTGGGGGGGGGGGTCGGGAAAATTTGGATTTTAAGGTGCAAAATAGTGCTATTTTAACAGTTTTAGTAACTAAAAAGTAGAGTATATGTTGCTGATGAAAATATTAAAATTTTACAATATAAAACTTAATTAATTTATCACCGCTTTGAAATGGGGGTTCGGGGGTTCTCCACCGAGAAAATTTTTGATATCAGTGTGCAAAATAGGGCTTTTTTTTTAACTGTTTTCGTAACTAAACTAAGAAATTCCTATAAGTGAAAACGTTACACATTTTTATACGAATGTTTTTTTTTAGGCTGAGGGGGGGGGTTCTGACCCCCACTAACCCCCCCCCTCCTTGGCTGCGCCCCTGAGTGTTTTGCAAAATCGTGTTTCAATGCCGTACAAACAACTCTGTGGCACTTCTTCATGATCAGTGAAGGGATGTTTATATTAAATCTCAGCGTCTTTGGGTCTTTCCCGTAAATCGCAGACGTGTCATAACAACATTGTCCTGATTGGCGCGGTCAAATGAGGGACGGCAGCCAATAGTCATCAACTCAGCTGCAGATGTGTACGTAAGGCACTGGAACAAGGTGCTAATATATTTGTGTGAAAATCAGGGACCAATAGCGTCGCTCTACAAGACCAGCGTATCAGCACAATGGCGGCCGGACTTCCTGCAAACAACTCTGCGACACTTTCCTTGGCTTTCATCCGTCATCGTCTCGACCTCCTTCACATATCAACTCACACGTCCTACATGCGTGGATCCACACTGCATTCTTACCAACCCTGCACCGTCGCATCTGTCTTCCTGCACCGCTATTGTACACAGCGGTGAAAGCAACTCTATGCTCTATGTTTGTACCAGTCTGTAGTGTGTTGTTCTATGGTGGAACATTCACGTCCTTGATCTTCTCGCAGATCTCGAGTGTGCTAACTTTCCTCTCCGCAGAGTTTATGGCTGCTTCCTTCCGTCTTCGTCGCTGTCGAATTTCAACTTTTGACGCGTGGGAACAGCTTAGCGATAAGAGCCAGTGTCCCACGCTTGACGAGAAGCATATCGTCTCTATTCGCAGCGCCAAACTGGCGTGTAAGGTTTTCCTCGTAGTCTTTTATTTTTTAATAATATAGAGTACAGACCAACGCATTCCTCTCGCTTTGCACTTTACGAATTCTGGTAATATTTTCGGTGTTACGGAAGTTTAAAAAAATGTTTTTAGCAATTTTGAGATGCTCGAAAATCATGTTTCGAACAAGCGTACTAAATTTTGAAAACATAGAAGCATAGTTTCAAGTGTGTGTTATTTTCGTAGATAAACATAATATGAATAAGTTAAGCTGTTTCGCGTACAAAAGAATACACGTGACACGCTGCAACGCCGTCCATGCGCCAGTCAAGGTCTGCTCTTAACACCCAACCAGTCACAGGCCCTCCACGACAAAGTGAGAACTCCTAACACTACCTTGCCAAGAGGAACATTTTAGTAAGTCTTTTACTAAGCTGGTAATAAAGAATAGTCGCCTAGTGGAGTGCATCATCATT
>PNEQ01009423.1:33269-52973 GCA_003012365.1 Medauroidea extradentata
CATTATATTTACTGGTTTTCAAGTTTTGTATGAAGTAAAATTATGCAAATTTTGACTTTGAAGTGACATTACAGGAAAACTGGCTGAGCTAATTTTTTTTCGTTAGAGGTAAATGTACTCTTCAGTAATGTCTACAAAACTAACACTATTTTATACAAATATAAAATTATGAATGTTTCCCCACTTGAACGCCCTTAACTTCGCATTTAAAGCACGTTACACGTGTGCATATGCATTTTTAAGTCCTCCGATAAATAAACTTTCAGCCAACTGTCCTTCCTGAGAGAGATTACATAACGAACTCATCACAATGTACAAGCTTGATTGACGCTGTTGGTCAGAATCCTCTTGGAGAGTTCAATATGTCATCGTATGTTACATTTCACCTTCACAGTGTCTCTGTTATAACTAATTGTCTACGCAGAAGTAACAAATCGTTGTTACGGGTGATCCCGTGTTCAGATGTATTTGTCAAGTTTTTAAAATGTTTAATGTTGTTATATATTATTAACCACTGGTGTAATAAACTGTGGAAAATTAACCAGGATACAAACGAAAATAACTTTGGATAATTATAAACATTTAAATGTTTATATCTTACCACGCAAATTTCAAATCTGTGCTCTATTATCGATAATATTCGCATTCAATAATAATCGTTGAAGATGTCAATACACTTTTAAGAACTTTCATAGAAATTCATGAAGTTTTTTTTTTTACACAGTGTTTAATTTTGAATGTAAGGACAAAACTCGAAGAGAATTAAGAAACTCTAAATAGATTTCGACTGAAAGAAAAGGAAATGTCATATTGCTAATATTTTGCTTCGTGGCTCTACTATTACTTGTAGAAGCGATTCTGCTAAAATAAATTATGTAATTTTATTTTTAAATACGTATTTATAATAATATTTAACGGTAAAATATCAATAAGCGTGCTTGACAAAATACTTTAATTTAATAATTCTATACTTTTCAAATACTCGAAATCACAAAACCGTGAGAAACTATGAAAATTAAGGGGGGAAATTGTTCACTTGAATAGCCTGTTCGACTACCAAAAAAAAGTGTACATAATTGTTTCGTGAGCTGTTCAACTCTGCAGATTACCTGTGAGGTAATTTATGTGCTATAAAAATGCACAATCTATGTAGTTTACAAAAGTACATGTGTATCACAAAAAGTTTTTTTTTTATATTGTAAAAATCAGCTCACATACAGACATGTGATGTTTACAGCCACGAACAATATCACGGGGCACTTCATGGAAAGTGTAGTATGATTCGTGAATTGTTTTACTTTTAAAATAGTTCTCACATAGCAGAATGTGTAAACTAAGAGTTTTGTCCGTGGATTTATACGCTACATATGACGACTTGAAGTCCAGTACCGAGTATTATAACATTATATACAGTCTGTATAACTATACAGATCTAGTTCCGACCACTAGTGTTTGTGTGTGCGCGTGTGTGTGTATGTGTGTGTGCGTGTGTGTGTGCTCGTGGCGAGATATATGACACTCGCATGGCTACAAGCTCCTTACGGTTGAGGAAACTGTCTCCGCCCACTCTCATCCATGCATTCATCAGAGCCGCTTTGCAAACTAAATCAGGCCTACCACCCGTCGCGGCGTGCCGGGACAATGTTGTGGGCTGGAACAAGTGCTGCCAACAACACCGCAGTGGTTGGCAGATCTGCTCGCAATGTCGAGACATGCCCTTGGAAAATAATTAGCGTATTGACGTTAGTTACTTCTGTCACTAAATTGTAGACAGAGTCTCTTGCATCCACAGATCCATACTTCTACATTCGGATAACATGCTCAGTTTCTAATCAACGTTTGACTATGTAGTCATGTATTTTATAGTTAAATATTTTGTCACTGTAAATTGCCAGACTTCGAAATTTCGCTGCATTCAAACTCCAAAAATCTTTGTTTCAAATAAACAACTGTACAATAACTTTGTTACGAAGAACACTTTCGTTTCAAGTTCGTAGGGCCTACTAACAAGCTTTTATTGACAGTGAAGTGAGGATTATTTTTTTACTGTAAGATAATCAGTCCCAAACAAACTATTAATTTATTTGCTGTAAAGGAATCTTTTTTTTTCTGTGTATTTGTAGATAAATTGCTGTGCATTTCAGTAACTTTAGTGATTGTGTCTCTACGTATGAAACTCGTCCATGCCCTGAATCAATAGCAAACCTGCATGACAACACTCAGTGTCTCCCGCGCTCTATTGCCCAGACATACAACTCGGCTATGCTCTTCTAGTAACTGCGGCAAATGGAATAAACATCTAAACTCAATATTTTGTAACTGTCAATTAGCATAAATATGTAATAGAATTTAGCGTCTCATATTACTATTGTTTCAAGTAACAGTATGCAGAGACCCGTTTCTCCAAGGTAACTATTTGCAATATTCCGTTCTTCTTAGTTCTCTATATAGCTGCAAAATCGTGCCATTGCTGCCAACGTGATAGTAAAATATGTGTTTTAAGTGTTTAACGCATATTTTTGTCAAGTTCAGAACAATATACCAGTATAAGGATATATGGCCATCCCGTGCATGTTACATTTATTAATTTATATATTCTATTATGGCAGTATGCACAGACTGTATCATTTGGTAAGAGAGTACTGTTTAACGAAAACTGGTATTTTTCGTGTATGCTTCAACAGCACGTACTGCAGCAGTGTCGGAGACTTCAATGCTGGATTCAACCAGGTTCCTACTGCAATCCTGGAGTTACGACACTGTAACTACAGTACAACATCATTACATTGAAACATCACAGAGTTTTCACATCGAGTTTCTAATTTTAGGAAACATAATTTATATATATATATATATATATATATATATATATATATATATATATATATATACACACACACACACACACACACTCAAACACACGTTCACTGTTACAAGATTAAAACTTACCAGCAGTAGCATCATTTTTGACAGTGAATTCTAATATAATAGGTTTAAAAAAACTTTACTCTTTAAGAACACTTTCGTATTAATGTAATATTTCTTAGAAAATGAACAGTATTATTCTTTGTTTTTGGGTTTTAGAATTCAGTCCACAATTATAAAAAGGCATCAGCAAATAGGTAGCTGTAATAATGGAAAATCTGAAGGAGGGTATATGTATATATATATATATATATATATATATATATATATATATATATATATATATATATATACACCTATACACATATATATATATATACACACATACGTCGTTGGTAGCGAATGCCGGATTCGCAGAAAACTACAGTTACGTGAAAGGACAAAGAACGAGGGAACAAAGCATAGAAGCAGAAACATCTGCAGTCGACAAACACACACGTAATACAGCTACAGGAATACAGTGGGTATAATCTGGGAAGAAACTCAAAGTAAAGGGAAGTCATAACATACAAGGACCAAACAAGGCGCATGAGAATGGTGACAATGATAGACAAGGAAGGCAGCACAAGGGAAGACAAGACAACTCGACGAATATAACATAGAAGATAATAGTAGGTTCACTTCGACAACAGATGTCGTCTCGTACTCTTATACAAGTTATCGCAGACCTCCCTGACGTTTTTCAACCGCAGCAAACATGATGGACGTTGGACAGTTATGTGTTGATTTTCAAGAACTTCTGTAAGAGCACGTTAATGGAAATCCTCGCTCGATGATTTTCTCCAGCTGACGGCAATAAAAAGAGAACCAATAAGGACGACATCACTTACTGCTTATATTTTCGATTGAGTTAACCTCTTTATGTTGTCTTCACTCCACTAATCTCGTATTCTCCACGTATGCGGTGTGGCAACACTGTGAAGTGCTCCATCGGCTCAGAGATAAAGGCCGCGTGCTAAACCCACGTGATCTTCCCTACATTGTCCTTCCTCGTCCAGGCTGCCGTCAACTCACAAGTGTACTGCAGACTGACGAGTTATCGTCTCTCCAGCTGTAGAAGATATGTATTAAGTTTTTGTTACTAATTTTTGATAACTTTTCTCAATCATCTTGAAGCCGTCCGTTTTACAACGTGTTGATCCATACTACGTACGATTTGTCAATTATCTCTCGATGACTGGGGATGTTGCGTGCACATTTTTCACACGGCTGGACATAGATTTTAAGTGGTCCACGATTAAGTGAGTACTTTTCTTTTGCCTAGAATAATAATTAAATTATATAATTTATTGTCTCCTGAGATCTTCTGCGGTACAATCTATAAGTGCGCCTTGATTGTGTGGCTTTCTTCACAATAACAAACTATAAATTAACTGAAGGTATAAAAGTAACTGGGTTTTCAAAAATGCTCGCTTTATCCTGAACCACTCATAAAAGCTTTACAAATTTTCTGAAATAGTTTCAACCTTAATATCGTCTTTATATTGAAACTAAGAAACATAAAAAACCTTATTATCTTACATGCGGGCACCAACAGTGGCAGCAACGATAACAGACACAATGACGTATGTTTCGTCGACGTGCAGAATACGTAACAGTCTCTGTGTGTCCTGATTTACGAGAAAACACATACATTCACTTTGACAGGTGGGTAGAGTGGCGTTCCATCTTGAGTAGTTTAAAAAGCGAGTCAAGTGAAGTTAACTGAACCGGGTTGATCTGACTTGAGAGTAGGGTAAGTTGGAATTCAGCGCACGGCTTACCACAAATGGTGCAAAAAGTGTAAACTTTGGAACCAAAATTACCTAGGAGAAAAACTATACCCACATAGTTCAAAATATTGGAGAAAGAAGTACGAAAAGTAAATTGGGTACGTAACGAGGGTACGTCATTTGCTGCAGCTTAAAAAATAAATTTTGTTTTAATAGTTTTGTGAATACAGATGAATTACTTTCAGGCAATACTACTTAGTATACTACTTAATGCTGTGTATTATTATTATTATTTGTACACTGCAGATTTTTTCTTAGAACATAAATTGTCTTGCATAAAATATATCTATTTTCATCCCATTTGGTAAAATATTTGACAAATGTGTAAAAACAGAATCATTTAAAATTCCCGCCATCTCTATGTCCTGAATATTACTTTTAGGCATTTGATAGCAGCCTTGTTAACGTCTGGTGATGGAACAGTCCTGATCAAATGTCCTAGACAGTTTGACTCTAGCATATAACGTTTCATCAACTCTGCATCTGTGTTTTACATTTCACAATATGGTAATTAGAAGTTCGTTTTCAGAGGTAATAACACTACTTTTAACCTCTTTCGTCCATTGTTGACAAGCTAATGTTAACCGCGACTTGAAAATAAACGATTCAATACCCAATCACAACGTGAAACGTCACTGCATGGTTGCCAAATTTACATTAATTACCAGTACTTAGTTAACCATAACATTTTTAAACGGGAGTAGTGGTTTCAGAAACGCTATTATTTTAACCAGTAGTTAAAAGTTTCGTTTATATTTATCATATGGTCGGATAACCAATACTTTAAACATACATTGTGAAACCCGCCCTGAAGTGGGTTGAGAAACACTTCAGATTAAATCACAAAAGTTTCGTATATATTTATCATATGGTCGGATAACCAATACTTTAAACATACATTGTGAAACCCGCCCTGAAGTGGGTTGAGAAACACTTCAGATTAAATCACAAAAGTTTCGTATATATTTATCATATGGTCGGATAACCAATACTTTAAACATACATTGTGAAACCCGCCCTGAAGTGGATTGAGAAACACTTCAGATTAAATCACCACTTAATCAGTAAGTTAAATATAATCATAAGATTATCTAAGCAATGCTTTAGTCAGACACTGAGAAACTGGTCCTAAATATACTTTATTTGCAAAACACACATTTTATTAGGATATGAGGTACTTCAAATTAGCATTGCAACAATGAAAGTTTTGTTAAAAATGTAAATTATAAACGCTATATTATGCTCTTTCTAGAAAATATTTTTCACCATAAAGATTGTCATAAAACAACTAACCCTACCAAAAAAAATTTAGATATTTTAGTTGCACAGTTGTATTTTAACGTTGTAACTTTGAAAAAAAATATAGTGGCTTTTACTGAAACAATATTTGTGATGTGGTAAATACATTTTTCAGAGTGTTAACGAACGATATGTCGTTAACTTTTATCACATGAGCAAGGGATCGCTGTGGTGTAGTGGTTAGGCCGCTAGCCTCGGCCATGCAGGTTCTATTCCCGTCGTAGTCGATCTAGACTTTTCACATGTAGGAAACGTGGCGGATGTTGTTGTTTGTGTTTTCTCGGGGACCTTCCGTTTCCCCCGCCCTTCGCATTGCGTCGCTTCCCCAGTGTAGGGCAGGAGACGCCTACATGCTCCCAGATGAGAAGCCTGTCATATCTGAGTTGCTAAGCCCTGAGCTCGAGTACAGTCACATACGTTGTTGATACATCACGCTCGAGGGCGCAGTTCACGTGCTTTACAATTTAAGGCATATTTGAGCCATGCAAAGGTTAAGTCTTAAAAACTCTAAATTATCTCGTAAAAGTATATACTCATTTTTTCAATATAATTCCAAAAAATAAAGAAAATAAAATAATAAAATTTATTAATTTAAAAAAATTAGTACAAGTTTTGGACATGAACTAAATTTCTCTACAGATTTCATATAAGTAATAATGTTAATACCGATAATACTAAAAATGATAAATTGCGCGATTTTTCTTTAATTTTGGAATAAAATTTTTAAAACTAAATTATGTTAAATTTTGACTGTTTTAGAAACAAATTTTAGCACTTATTTGGAGTATCCTGTTCTGCCGCGGCCCTAATATTGCGATGTGAAGTGTTCGCAACAATGCCGTGCGGCGCAGACAGAACCTGTCTGAGATGCATTACCTCGCAGATGTAGGTGACGATGTTAAGTCCATGCAAATACCGCGTAAGCTGCGATCACGTACTCAGATATACTGTAGCAGCTCTCGGCCGCTGGAATATATTCCCACAACTTGGAAATGAGACAAGGCTGGCGTCGTTTAAAAAGCGAGTGGCGTTTATAAATTCCGGCACTTTGAATTGTAAACAATGGAATTGCTCTAGGACAATCCGGTGGAAACTCCTGCACAGGAAGTAGAGAAAGTGTCGCAGCTACGTCAGTTACTGAATTCTAGAGACGTAACAGCGACCGCTAACGAACCACTATTACTAACACAGATCTGAAACAATGTTTCCTACACTGAGAAAATAATGCTATCTTAAGAACACGATCCATAATTTCTGCTGCCTTCACGATAATGATTTTTTATTCTTAAACGAGAACAGATATCGAGAAACTACACGACAATTTCCTTAAAAGTTGGTACTACTATGCAGTCCAATTTTTTTTCTGGACAGTAAAGTTTCGTACATTTTGCAAATTATGTCATTAATGTGGATATCCTTGACTGCGTAATTAGCTGAAACCATTATGGATTTAGTTTGAAAAAATTAATTAACATAGTATACACTGTTTCTAACAAAACTGTACGACAGTTTTTTCTAAATCTGCTCTCTTCAAGATTAAAAAATAACTATCGCAAAAGTAGTAGAAATTATGGATCATTACCTTAAAGGTTATTTTACCACCGAAAATGTGTACGTATAATATAGTACGAGGAGTATACCAGAGTATCACACCAGCATGCATACTTACTACTGTACTATATATATCTGCTTGTACTGGAGGATGGCATGAAGACAGGGCCTACGATAAAGCAGCGGCGGAATGAAAGGACGGGTGAAACTAGATATCCCTGAGAAAACTCGTCTACCAGCGATTCCCACAAGTAATAATTCAAGTATTAGGAAATGGAACCCGGATCGTCTTGGTTGGAAGGCGGGTGTTTTTGTCACTTGCAGCCTACTTATGACCAATAAACACGCAGACGTCTATGAAGATAGTTTGCCTGTTTATGATTGCATTGTACGTTCTATTGAACTTTGTTTTTCAAGTACAATTCTGTCCACAAAGAGCTTTGCTTGGCTAACATTAGCGTCGGTTTAGTGGCATGCAAAAATATTAATAAAAATGTACTTATGTCTTAGTTTAACGTTCTATATTATTAAAAAAAACTGGATAGTAAGAGAATTGAAAAATGTCCTGCACAACAGCAAACATGTTCCTTTGCTAACGTAAGAACATATTGCCGCCATGTTTACAGTGTATTGCATAACTGTCTCCAGATATGACGCGAGAAATAAGCTCCCGGCATGCACTGGGCGAGTGTAACACACTACTGGAACACAAATATTCGACAGTACACTGTCAACACGAGTACACGGCACATACACTGATATTACTCCAGAGAGAGAAGTGGAGTATGTTATAAGAGGTGATGATCAGACATTTAGCATACTAGGAGCTGAGGTGTAAGTGAAATAAAGAAGCAGGATGCCTCGCTCAAAGTGAATGACCAGCTAGTTTAATGACATCTTAGCCTGGCACATTGGGCAATGTTGTAGTGTCAGGTCAGTTATCGTTCACGTGGTACTATTGCAGTCCAGGGGCCGCGGTGGCCGAGTGGTCAGACCATTCGCCTCCCACCAAGGCGACCCGGGTTTGATCCCCGGAGAGTTCGGTTCCTGGATTGTCGCATGTGGGAATCGTGCCGGACGATGCAGCTGGTCGGCGGGTTTTCTCTGGGATCTCCCGTTTCCCCAGCCCCTTCATTCCGACGCTGCTCCATTCTCACCTCATGCCATCCCTCACCAGCGCTAAAGGCCTTGAGATTAAGGGTGTTCACACGCGATCAAATCAAAATTTTATATTTTTTATGAAATATTGATAGTTTTGTTGACGATACTTGTGAGTAAATTTTACTCTTACGAAACAAATTTAGCTTTCATAGTTTTTTCATAACGGGGTGTCAGAGTCAAATTTTGCTTATTCTGCTGCTGTGAACTTACATCCCATGAGCTATGCAAGAAAACATTTTTAATAAACCCTCGAGGAAATATTTTTAATTTACTTAAAATGGCAAAATTACAGATGAAAAGTTACAAATTCAACTATTTATTTAATACACAAATATAGTTCGCGGGATTTTTACAAATGTGTTATTACGTAGCCGATAATATGTTATTTCACTACGATTTTTTTTAAGTAGGTCGGTTGTTTTTCGCTATTTGCATGACAGCAGAATAAGCAAATTTTATTCAATATATAGATTAATTTTATTATTTTAAACTTCATTTATCTAAAGATTTTATTTATTATTTTACTGTTATATTTTATTTATTGTAGGTTTATCCAATCTCTTTAACGTCATTGAATCATACATGTGCTGCATCCAGCGGCTGAAATCAACATCACACGAAGACTTTGCCAACATGAAGTAGTTCAGAATGCTACTTGTAGGAAGATGTAATTTCTGCTCGGAACGTCATGTTGTAAGTTTGTGGCTGTGTGCCATCTTAGGATGTCTAATTCTTCCTTTTTATTGTTTTGCTTGTTTAAGTACATTTATTTGTAAATCTATTTTTACATCTAAGGATCCTTGATTTTCGCGAAGAAATGTATGCACCACTTTGTTACAGCGCCTTATATGTACAAGTGCAGTCTGCTTCGTGTTTATTAACAGATTGCCTTTGTATGGTGACGTCACTTGTTTGATTGGCAATGATAACAAGGTTACTGCGGCACCACACGCCTGTAATTAGTTGGTATAACACCAAGCTACTGAGAGATACAAACATCCTATCACTGACCACGTATTTTGAGGCACTGAAACAATGAGGTTGCAAACATTTTTCTTACAAATCGGGAGTCCCTACTTTAGCTTTGTGGTTTAAGATACATTACCCTGCGATACGCTCAACCATCGGTATTACTGTATGTGTAATTACGACGTAATTAGTGAAATATCATTGTAAATAATAAGTTAATGCTTGTTGTTTCAAAACCATTAAGTAATGCGTATTGTGTAATAAATTTGTATGGTAATAAATTGCTATATTGAAAAATGTTAAGTAATTTCAGTGAGGATGAATATTGTAATGATTAGAAAATGTACATATTTAAGAGTAAGTGTGAGAAGCCCGTCTGAAGTATTATGCGTGCATACACTGTCAGTATGACGGCGTGAATGTCAGTATTGCTCCAGATTAGCACGCGAGCCATACCTTTCTAGACACCGTCAATATGGCGGCTTGTGAGGGGAGAGAGAGAGAGAGCCTGCAGGCTGTTCGTTATGTAGAAGAGCTGCCCGTGACGTCACGGCTCGTCACAAGTCACGATGTACCACCGTCACGGAGATGTTTCCTCGCATCCACTGTGCCCCTCCCCTCCCCCTCCTCATGAACCAGACCAGTGTTCCAGGACCTCTCATCTTCACCAGCATCCTCCAGGAGCAGCAGGACACCGGTACAGACCTGCAGGACAACCACTCAGGTCCTCTTACTATAATATGGCTATGTAATACAAGATACAGGGCTAGCTGGGGCTACTGCAGTGTTTAGAAGAAGGGAGGGGGGGCTATAAGTGCAACAATTACTGGGTCGAAAACTTTGAGAAAGCGGTGAATTACGCTGAATGATGACGGCAATGCAATTATTGAAAAAGTGACGGTACTAATAGGACCAAATTGTTAACAGCTGACGAAGACTACTTTTCTTTACGGTTTTACGACTAAATTGGTTTTCTGTTGTATAAAAGTACTTGTACCTATTGTACCTGAAACCTTATTATGAGTATGTCTAATTGACATTTATCTTTAGACGGTTACGTGAAATAAAGCGATATATTGAAATAATCACATGTTTGATTGTGTAGTATGATATTTAGTTTTCATTACGTCATGAAGCGTTTTAAACACACACACATTAGACTGCGTTTCAACTAAAAATGTTAAATTAATGAGTAATCAATGTGACATCGTCTGTCGTGGCGTGTAGTCGGCACGGCCCAAGTGTGCGAGGGTCCAGGATCGACGAAGTTTCGCACCTCGACTATGTTGACTTTAATATGTGTATAATCGGACTGCTACATATATATATATATATATATATATATATATATATATATATATATATATATATATATATATATATATATATAGAGAGAGAGAGAGAGAGAGAGAGAGAGCAGGGTTAGAGACGTGCAACACATTTTCTGACAGACTAGACTTAAAACAGTTGTAATCTCCTTCGACGTCTCCCGTTGGTCGACAGTACCGCGGAGAATACTCCTGTCCAATATTTATAAATTCCACGGTAGAGTGGCTAATCTTCTGTCAATCAGTCACAGAAGTAAGTGACGTCACTAGGGACCCCTGACTAGTTTCAATGTCTTAGTTTTACGTCTGTAGTTCTTCTTTGTTATTGGCAGAGTGTCTGTGTGTAAAGACTTCTCTCATTTGACTCTACCAGTCAGAATAATGATACTGCGAGTAACACAAGTCCGTGATTTGCAGTAAAACATTGATACATGTGATGGTTACACTCGGCCAATCGCTGTCCATGAAGCAGAGCTGCAGATGTGGACACGAGGTGCTGAAGAAAACTGGTACAGAAATATTTATACCAAGAACACGGGTCCCTCGACATCACATATATACTCGTGGCCAATATAATCACAGGCTGTGCAATGGTATACACAGTACATTGCAGTCTAGGTTGTCACTATAATATAACATGAACTGAGCATGTTCCAACCTCTTGGGAAGGGGAAGGGGTAGGGGGCGGGTTACCCGAGGGCAGGGAATCACATCTCAGATATGACATACTTCTGAATCATACAGCCGCTGGCTGCTGCCCAACCCTGAGAGTTACGTAGAATGAGGTCATTCGCTAGAGAAGCGAAGTGTGGGAAGACAGAAGCACTCCGAGTTAAACCGCCGCCATGTTGGCTTTGATTCCTACACTTACAATAACAGTCACCGACCCCGGGGATATACGAACCAGTGTTGGGAGGCGTATGGCGTGGCTGCTACATCCCTACACTACACCTGGCACTAGACGCGGCGTCTGAGGTGCGGGAACATAAGGTCTATCCTGGCTCGTGCGTCAACAACAGCCTCGCCTCTATGCGCGGGACGTGAAAACACCGTGTATTCTTATGATCGATGGTGTTTTTATGGCAGTTTAAACAGTGACCATACTACTTACAGGAAGCGATTAGTAAAGTCTACCACGGGCTTCTATATTTTTATTTTACGATTCCGGTTCGTGTTTGTTACGTAACAACAGTCTGAAATGCCATGTTTAGTGATTTTCATGTGTCCCGAAGCATAGTTTGGAATGTGTTTTACACTCGTAAATAAATATATCGAACGCATGTTCAGTAGAATATTAAAAAAAAAAAAAACGTTCTCCTAACACGTTTCAGTACAGTCCATGCACAAGTTGTCAGGGCTCTTCAAATATAAGGTCTGCTCATTGGCGTGACAAGAAGGCTTTCTTATTGGCAGAACTGTTTCCTTTATAACTGTAGTTGGCACCACTGCACTCTTGTTGTCTCAACACTGCATTTGTGAATGCGTAGTTCAATGTAGTCCATAACCACGCCGCGCAGTTAGAGATTTAGGTTTACAGAACAATGAACACCACGAGCATATATTTGTTGTTAACAACATTAGACTTAAAATGTTTTCTTTGAGGACACTACCTGTATTGTTTCATTTGAGGCAAATAAAATGCAGTGATCATGAAACAAAAATATTGTCACAGAAAAACTACAACTATGCTTCGGTAAATATTTCAGTTACATAATTTTTGGTTACCATTTTAAACACTATAAAATCTAAATTTTCTTTGCGACAACTGTACTTTGGAATGGTTCATTTTAAGCAAAATACTCTTTCGCCGAAACAAAATAGATGTTAAGGTAAATAAAATATTTATAGAGTGAATCGTGGTGAATATGCGCCACAGAAGCTGAAATCTAAATACACTTTCTTTGACAACAATGTTTGTTGCCGCAATGAAGCAGTTTTTTAATACGAGCCGCTGAAAAGTAACATTTCTGCAAAGAAAATTTTGGTTTAAAGTAAAAACCATTTATTAACATTTAATGGTAAAGTTACCTACGTATTACTAACATAAGTTTATGTTGAAATAATGTGTTCTTTGCTACAAAGACAATCACATTGTGATAAAAGAAAACTTTTTAAATGGTAACCTAAGTAAATCCAAATATATGTTACCTAACATTTTCTTTGCTGTAATGTAATACCTTGCAACCTGCGGCACTATGTCATTATTTGCTGACATACTAGGCTTCACTGGCCTATACACACCAGGCAACACTGTGATTTCATTGGCCACGAGCACCTGAGTGATGTCATTCACGTGTGCGACAGATTTACCAGAGATACTTATAATTATTGGTCAGAAACAAGCACCGCGCAAGCGATGATATTGTCGGCCAATCAGAGACCAATAACTATCCTACAGTTGTTTGGAATCTAATCCGCTGCCAGAAAATAACTCGAATTTCGCATATCTCTAGTAATACTGCATTCTAAACAGTCTCAAACAATTTTTATTTGACGTATGTATAGAAAATGTTGTTAGTAAGAGGATGTAATTAACGAGGAACTCAATGAAACGTGGACATATGTCTAAGAAAACTAACATTAATAATAATTCAATAATGAAAGCGTATTGGGGTAAGAGTATTAAAGAAAAGAATTTTTTTATATATATTTACATGGCTTGGTGAGCTGAAACAAGACAGAATACTGTGAGAAGTTATTGAGGTAAACCACGTAGCGACTTCGTATTTTAATTAGTTCTCACGTTATGGTAGCTGTAAGTAGTTAGTTATCATTGAAAGTACGAGATTGTTGTGGAAGATATGTGCACGACTTTGTTTGAAAGTCTTAGTGGTTATTGGCAGTGCGTCTTTGTTCAGACACGTGTCTCGTCTGACTGCACCAACCAGGATACAGTATTGGGACGCCATATGTCTGTGACTTGCCAGTTGAACACCAGGACAAGCGACATTTAAGATATCCAGTCACATACCACGAAGCAGAGCTGAAGATATGCCTTAGCCGTTGTAACCAGCGGTGCAGGAATATGTTCACCACAGTATCTTGCTTCTTGTTATCACCGGGCTGAGGAACCCACTGAGGGAGGACAGCCCATCTCGGCGATTGTGTATGCATGTGTTGCGACGAGAGAGAGACAGACACAGAGAGAGGTGTTATAAGGGTGGTAGTAAATCACTTGGACGAGGTGTAATATGGCGGCGGAGGTAGGTGCAGTCATTAACCGGGCAGAATTAATGGCGAGCACGACAAGTAGAGATGAGACAACTTTCTAACACCACATCTGGCTGCTCCAAGGCTAGTGTAGAGCCTCGCTGATCCTCCCAGCCTCGGGCCGAGCTTACTGCAACCATTGGCTAACAACACGCACCTACACCAGTGTACGCCTAGCTTCCACGCTAGCAGTTCAAGTACGGGAATATGCGCATATACTAATTTAATTAACACAACTATTTATAACATACATCGTTGTACGGAACTTGTATTAAGGGCACCGCCTGTCACGCGCTTCAGGTGCGCTTCAGTATGTACTTTAGTATGTATGTTTACAAATTTATTCCATTTGTGCCCATTGAGCAGATGAATGGAAAGAAAAAACGTCGGACAAGCACGGAATGCAATTTTTAAGACACCATGTTAGTAAAAAAAACCTTTTTTAAGCCGTCTAACATAGCTAAACAGAACCTTCTCAGACTACCGTAGTTAAAAATGTACTTAGGCCTACTGGATGTGTGTGAAACTAAGATAGCAACATGCAGTGAACTTTGGTGTTAATTTTATAAACATTATTTGTGACTCCAATTTCCACTTCTGAAAATTCTTTAGCTGTCATAGTCTTCCCACAACGGCATGTCAAAGTCAAATTTTGCAAGTTACGGGAACATGCTAGTAACAAAAACTAACTGACTTACTCGAAAGACATGATTTACACAGAAATTAGACAGTATGGACCGTGTGCTAAAATATTTGAAACCACACAACCATAACGCGTTATTGCCACGCGAACGCCCTGTGACGACGTGGCACTTGATACGCGCTCAAGGTCACCCTTATAGCTTCGTCACTTCTGAGCCTTTAGCGCGCAGCTTGGCGGTACTCTTTAAGTTTGGGTGTTTCAAACCATTGTAGAAAAACTAGTTTTCGTTTATTTCTGGCAGTTTATTTTGGTATTTCATTATAGCTCCGTAGTAAAATACGTTACCTTGCGACATACTCATAAATACATAACGTGTGAATAGTATGACGTAATTCATCTAGTTATGTTTTAAATTAGGTAAATCTGGCAGCGCGTACATGAAATTTGGTGATTAAATCCGATGGTAAGATAAAATTAGCAGTTGCTACTAACATAACGTAACGATATGTAAATGTCAAGTTCAACAGCAGTGAGAGCCCATGAGGGTACTGCCTACCTACTAGCTCTAGCATGAGGAAGGATGTTTTAAATTATATTTGGCATAAAAAATCATTTTTGTGATCTTACTACAGAAATTAGAAAGTGTAAACAAATACAAGTAGGTGTTTCCGAATGTTGTTTGGGCGCAGATGAACATATTTGCTCACAATATTCAGGTCAATGTATAACAACAGTGAATGCTAACTTACAATAGTAAGTTAATTCACTCTGAAAAAATATACCAAAAGCTACTTTAAGACACAAAATTAATTGAAATTATTTGGTTTCAAAATTTTACGAGGCAAGATTTTCCATATTTTAATATGTAGCATATAACAATGTTTTGTTAAGAACGTCTTAAGATGTGTGAAGACCAGACCTTCTACTCGGCTGTCTTAAATTTTCTGTAAATACTTACTAATAGTACACCACAAAAATGATACTATTTTTACACTCGCAAGTCAGTTTTACTAAAAAAAACTAAAAAACGTTTGACTGATAATATCTACAAATTTAACATTATTTTGTACACATTAAAGAAACTATTTTATTTCAGTCAACGACCTTAAGGAGGTCACCTGGTGAATGGTGACTTTGTGTGTGAGGCGATAATCAATGAGTTGCTACGAGCGACACTGGCCGGCGCATGTATGTTCTTACTGTGGGACTTTAAAGCAGTGATCCTATAATTTTATTGAACCTGTCACTTTGGCAAAATCCAGTGTAAATGTAGGCATCAATTTCGAATTCATTCGGTGCATATCTGAGAAACAACCATTTGTAAAAGCCTATTTTAGCCAAGTTGGAGTGCTTTAAAATAATGCTTCCATAGTGCGGTGATGTCTTAAAAGACATAATCCCAAGTATTGTGAAGTGTGTTTTCTTCGTAGATAAACATTGTGGACACATGTTTACTAGGCTCTGAGAAATAACGTAACTCCGATCATGTTGAACGCAGATGTAGGGTCAGCCAGGTAATGTGGCGTTTCATAAGCCGATTTGCATTTTTTAAATTTAGATAACATTCATCCACAATATCTTACACGGAAATAATTATAACGTAATTAGTGTACTTATTGTTTTTTAAATCATAAATGTATGCTCGCCGTTATACAGTCTTCGGTTAACGGATTTATATAAATTGATAACTAAACCGTAATGCATTTGTAATTTTAAGAGCGCTGTCACATAAAAATTAGTACTTTAATTCAGAAACAATGTTATGAATCGTAAAAAAATTCCACAGCACGGGCGAGATGGCCGAGAAGCAGGGCACATAGAAGTAAGGCTGGTGATATCAACAGAAGCAATATGACGTCATTACGGACAATATTGCGATATAGTGAGGTATGTCCATTGTCAATGATCGAGACGACCCGTCCAGACTTGATTTAGGATTGTCGTAATATTTCGAAATCACTTTCAGACACATGCTGGTACGCTTCCTAAACACAGGCTGTGAAAACTTTTACCGAAGTAAAGAATTTCTGGTGAATTTTTACAACGCGATTGGTTCTGCAGTTTATTAATTCTGGAGCATAATATTCTGAAGGATTGCGTCAGTTTAGTAAGAACTTTTATCGTGAAGGTGGCTACACTTTGTTTATAATCTTATTTTTCTTCAAGAACCTGAAAGTTTTAATATTATATTGCCAGCACTAGTTTACACTTCACTCTTTGTAACACGCTTACGCCTGTTCGTAGCCAATCAAAATTCCTTATTCATCTGCAGTAGCCAATAAGTACTCGGTTGTTCTTATTACGATATTCAAATTGTCTTTTCGAATCAAATGGCTCGTGAGATTCGTATCATTCAGTTATTTATTCTTTCAAATGCGCCAGTGCGCCAAACGCAGATGTGAAAACCTTCGTCACACCAGCGGGTTACTAAATGTAACCATCTCTTGTCTGCAGCATCCCTCCTGTGGACCAGGCCTGTTTCCTCTCCCAACATCAAGGTCGCAGAGATGAGTCCCACACAGTACAGCTTGCACCAGAATATTGACTGTGTTGCAATATTTATTGTCGTGACTGGACGTGTTAATGAAGGTGTGTCGTTGTACGCAGGGTAGGTAGGCATCTGCAACAGGAGGTGTGTCGAGACGGCTGCCTACCCACCAGGCGATATAGTCTCTGCCTGCAGTACACATTCACGTGGTACAGGCAGAGGTAATAAATACTTTTGAAATACACTTCTAAGCCACTGAACTCTTTTATTCTGAACTTTACGTCGTTACTGCCTCATGCCATCTTTCAATGTTTCTCATTGACAATTTATTTAAGGACTCGGTTGCCTCAATTTTCATCATCATGTATTTATTTTTATATTTGTACCAGATATTTGTATTATTATTTAAGACACAAAATTTGACTAAATTTTGTTCATATGAATTTTTTTATCTCTCATAATTTTTGCGGAATAGCTCGTTAAAGTCAAAATTTACGTGTACAGTTTTAAAGACGACAATAAAACCAACTCGCTTACCAAACTGAAAACATTCACAAAGAATAACGATGTTTTACGCTACAAGTCACCTATTTTAAACCTCAAAATAAAATATTTTAGAATTAAAAAAAAAAAATAATAATATTAATTGTTTTAAATTTTTGTTTCAAATTTCAGCATTCCTATTAAAAAAAAACATGTTTTCATGTGCGAAAAAATGTAGCCTACGACATATATATCCACTGTGAATATTTTTCCGGTTGGTATGTCAGTATTGTCAGTTGGCTTACGTGCCGTCCTAAAAACCGTAACATGCAAATTTTAATTCTAACGAACCATTACGCAAGAACTATGAGAGATAAAAAAATTCATAAGAGCAAAATTGAGTCTCATATTGTGTCTAAGATAAAAAAAAACAATATCTGGTGCAATAAAAAAAAAAAGAAAAACACTGTGATACTATTCTCAATTATAAATTCGTTGCTACAAGCTTGTCTGAAGGCGTTTATAAGTCGAAAGGAAAGCCTGGGTACGTTAAAATTTAAACATACGGCCATCAAAAAGTAACCCAGTAACCATATTTTCAACGTTAAATAAGTCACGAAAGTGGTTTCTCAATCAATTCGTAGTTATCCATGCTTGAGTGTAGGTTAAGCTGCTGTTAGCAAACGAAACTTGACAAGTGGTGCAAAAAAACCCAAACTGTAGAAATACACAAAACACCAGTTTAGTAAAATTGTTCGTATAGTGTTCAAAATATCGCAGGAAGTAATACGAAACGAATATTACAGAAAATAAATGACAGAAACTTTAGAAGCTTTTGTCTTCGCACTTGGTAATATATTTAATAGTTGCATAAAATATGTAGGCCAAGTTTAAAAGCCCGCCATCTACTTGCAGGCGCTTACAGCTGACCTGGGAACAATCAAACCTGATCACGTGACTGGACAAACATTCCTAACTCAGCAGGTCACTTCCAGAACACCAACGTGGTGTTAAACATGTCCCGGTGTTGTTGCTACCAGAGTGTGTCGACTAGTGACAAACTATCTTATTCGTTCGTTTTGCGGCGTTTTACACACATTTCTCGCTGAGGATATAATATAATGTTTCTGTGAATACAGTGCAAACAGCGGACAATGCCACCTGTGTGTTTCAATACGAATGTGTGTCTTGGATGATATAGGGTACCGTATGTTGTATTTGTTCATTTGGCACCTGTTATCGTAATTAGAAATGTATTTCATGTTCTGCAATTTTCAGAAACTTTTCTTTGTTAATTGTAAAATGTATTTTGTGTAGTTATTTGAAAAGTTGTAGCTACTGTAGTTACGTGGTGAGAAAGTAATTCCGCAATGAGGACCATCCCTAGTAAATAAATAAAATATCGCAAATTCACGATGATTTGTTTATTCTAATCTCTTAAAGAAGGATATACAAACGACAGTAGAACTTTTTTGAAACAAAGGGAAAAGCCGTGTCTGTGTTTCTACAGCCGAAGTTCTGATACTGGAATATCAGGACGATTATATAAACATTGGGGTTTCAGCTAAATATTGTAACAAAGCACCATTTATTTGTGCTGCATATTCTTCTATTAAACAAATAATTTAACTGTAGTAACCTAGATGTGTACTTCGTGAATTCATATCTGTATTAAAACCCATAAGTAACTCATTATTATTTTTTTATGAAAACGGCTAATAACGAAGCGTGTTTTCGAATTTTATATTCCTGTTTTATTCTACACTCACAGATACTCTCTTCCGGTCAATGGCTACCTCGGTTTACGCCCTCTCAGTGTGTTTCTATTCTACACTCACAGATACTCTCTTCCGGTCAATGGCTACCTCGGTTTAC
>PNEQ01009424.1:0-52886 GCA_003012365.1 Medauroidea extradentata
AAAAAAAAAAAAAAAAAAAAAAGACTGTGCGTATTATTAAAGACCTGTCAAATCGAGAGACTTGTAGAATTTTTTTCTCTGAATTGAATATACTTATGACATTACTAAGTATATTTATAACTCAAGTCATTGATATACGTTAAAGAGCATTATTCTGAATATGAACTCAAAAGTAGTAAACCAAAAAAAAGTAAGAAATAAGAATTTAATTGATGTACAGTTTGCTAAGCTGAACAAAACTAAAAGTAATTTTAATCATGTTGGTGTACGTTTGTTTAATAGACTACCGAAAGAGGCTAGAAGTGTAGCTTTGAAACATTTTAAATGTACAATAGAAAAATGGACTGTTAAAAAAACATTTTATAGTATAGAAGAATTCATAGAGGAACCTAATGATGATCTGGTGTTTTGATATTGTTGTATTTAATTGTGATGTTTTAATTATTAGTATTTTTGACAATGTCTATCGCAATTTTTATATTGTTTAATGACACTAGCAACTTCGTCAGAGCACTGGCAAATATCTTACTTCACACAATTGTTGGTGTACAGTTTCTTGTTGGTTACAAAGAGATTGGTTGCTTGTTACTTATATAATGTTTATCTGAAATCATGCACACTTTTTATGATCCTATAAAGTTATATATTTTAAAGTGTGCAGAAAATCTTCAAGTTTTAACATTATGCTTATGGTATACAACTTTCAAAGTGTAATTCTCTAAAAACCTTCCAATATTTATAAAAATAACCCAATACTACAGAAGAATTACCTACTTACTCTCTTTCACAAACTACCATTACCTTCATTTTCACTTCCCTGCAAACCGTACATTTCCAACCAGCTCTTGTAGACTGCTTCCAATACAAGTTTTCCACTGTAGGACAACTCTGACATTACTGGACAGTGCTTTTCCTACAAGACAATAATTTCTTAGAATATATGCACTATGACACTGGTATGCATGTTGCAATCAAACATTCTAGGCAAAACTTAAAAACTGTGGTCTCTTGGAATTGTAATAGGGCCTGCCCTGTTGTCATGTTTGTGTTCGACGAAATTTTTAAATTTTAATTAATAACTTGTGATTGGGTTGCCATTCAGTGACAAGGAAATGTCTACCCAATCCCTCCACAACCCCCTCCACAAACTTTTCCTTAAACTCTTGCAAATAGCTGCAAAAGTTTAAGTTTTAAATGTGAAATGTTTGTTACATTTTTTGATGTTATGTACATAACATATTTTGTAATTTTGTATGTAGTGATCGTGTGATGGTTGGCGGACTTGGCGGGTCGAGTCAGTTAGTTGTAATGATTACAAATAAGATGTAAGGCACAATATTGACAGTAGACATCACACCAGCAGGATAAACATACGACCTATTACATGGCTGCGCCAAGTCGGCAGAATGAAGTTGAGAAGTAATTTAGAGTGTTCACGAAGACAGTGTGCCTCTTTACGATGGATGTTTGTTGTTTGTATAATTCGTGTTGAATAGTGTCGGCCAAGATAGTGTCTCGTATCTTCATACAACATGGTGACTGGTTTTAACACCCCTGACAAATTGTCACTGCACTGCAATTCATGCGAGAACTGGAAGAAGTTCAATCAACCTTTCACAATTTATCTAGAAGCATCTGACTTTGTATCCCAGTCCAAGTTGCGCAAAATTGCAATCCTCCACAATCTTGTATGCGAAGAAGCTTTATATGTCTATAATACCTTTTCTTTCACAGAAGAGGTAAAAAATTAAATCTTGACTGTTGTTCTCAAGAAGTTTGAAACACATTGCAACCCCAAGAAAAACATTTTGCACTCACATTTCTTACTTTACAATAGAAGTCAGAAAAACGGGAGAATAATTTGACACATTACTAACCAACTTGAAGACACTAGTGTATGACTGCGAGTTCCAAGATAATGACGACCTACTTAGAGATCCATCGTGTTTGGCACTCTGGATCGTTCCACCTAAGAAAAAATACGCAAAATTGGAAGTTTTTCCTAGGCAGATACAATACAATGGTTTCGAACTGCCGAGATCACATCAGCTCAAACCAACCAGATCATGCAACCTAGTCGAGAAAAATTTGACTCGACCATCAGCATTGACGAAGCAAAATACAAACATCACAGTGTCCAGCGACATTCCAAGCAGCGAACCACATCTCGCAATGATGAAAAGACTGTCTGTGCATGGTGTGGTTACCGTCATATCAAAGCTCCGTCAAAGTGTCCTGTTCATGGTAAATCTTGTTCAGTTTATGAGAAACAAAATCATTTTGCTAAAGTGTGCCACACTCTATAAGACATGAGCCGGATTTCACATTGTTCTGTCTTAGAAGTGAAACAAGATACTACTAATTGTGATGGTAATCTTGTAACTTGTGATGTCATAGGAAATGTTTCCCTTGTAAGTTGGACAGAAACTTTTCTTGTTGGCAATGTTGTAAGCATACACTTCAAACTGGAATCAGGTGCATGTGTGAACATTCTTCCTCTCAAAATGTTTTCCATGGTGCAGAAACTGGGAACTGGTGTAAAGCTACAAGTATCACTCTCTCTCGCTGCTCACAACAACTCAAAAATCAAAATTGTAGGCCATTGTGACTTGACTTTGTCACGTGCAAACATCAACTCACTGGAAAAGTTTGTGACAGTAGAAGAAAAGTCTGTACCAATCTTGGGCATTGGAACGTGTGACCGTCTGGGATTGCTGCAAAAGAATATAGCTGGTGAAGTGTGCACATCTACCAAGCAGACCATTGTCAATGCCTACAAAGATGTTTTACAAGAATTGGTAAGTTTACAACTGAATATAAAATTAAGCTCCAATATAACTGTGTTCCAACCTCAAGTTCCCCACATAGATGTCCCAATAAAACAAAGGACAAACTGAAACTTGAATTGGACAGGCTGTGTAAACTAGGCATTATAGCAAAGTGCACGGAACCAACAGAATGGGTGAACCAGTTAGTCATTGTAGAAAAGCCAAATGGTTCTTTGAGGTTGTGTCTTGATCCTGCAGACTTAAATGCAGTTGTTGTCAAAGAATATTTTGAAATTCCCACTGTGCGAAATGTGATTGCGAGGCTCGGCAATGCTCGATATTTTAGTGTCCTAGACTTAAAGGACTCATTCTGGCACATCAGCCTTTATGACCAGAGTGCAAAATACTGCACATTTTCATCTGTGTTTGGTTGCTGACATTTCAGGAGGCTACCATTTGGCCTGAACATATTGTCGGAGATATTTCAAAAGAAAAACACAGAGACATTTGCTGATATTGAGGGTGTCATGATATACAAAGATGATCTGCTAATCTTTGCTGAAGATGAATCACATACTGCTAGAGGTGCTGGATAGAGCAAGAACATGCAGCATTAAAAAGGTGCTCATTACATTTAATTAACATTTTATTTCATTCACTTATCTTTTAATCTTACATGCTCACCTCCGGGTCATACTCAGAAAATGAAACAATACTTGAAACCCTTTAAAATTATTGGTAATTACTTAATTTACTAACATGCATTATTTCAATGAGGTAATATTAAATTTCAGAATTAATGTCCAAAATGTTTACTTAACCTATTATTTTATTATTAAGTTTCATGCTACTGAAGCTTAAAATATCAACTTCATAGACTGCAATCAAATACAAGTATTTTTACTCACGCTATCTTTTCCTAGCCACCCAATTGTATTTTCATCAACATAGCCAACTATTTACACATTACAACTGATATATGACAGTAACTGTAACATATCTAATACTAATTCATAAATTATTATTATTGAGGTAGAAAGAAACAGCCATTCTGAATTTTATTCAGTTAATGTTTGATGTGAAGCGCTACTGAATTTTATGTGAATTTGGTTACAAACTGAAAACTGAGGTGAGTAGTGTTGTGTTGGCACCCTCTCTCAGCAGTTGTGTGTGTGCGTGTGCACAGCCATGTTGTAGCAGGTGTGCAAGTGTTGTTGTACATGCTCGTAGATGGAATAAATTGAGATGCATTGTGGGTTGTCTACTTTCATTTCCAAACATAACAAGGAGGTTTTCTCTTAATCAACTGCATGCCTTCCATAACAAATATGTAATAGGCCTACATATTTTGTAATATATTTGGTAATTAGTTTTGTAGTTTAAACTGAACTGTACTAAAATCTAGTATAATAACTTTCTAATCTAAAAAATGGAAGCAGCAGTCATGCTTTACAGTACTATTCATTAACTCCATGATTGTCAACTCCATGAAATTCCGTACCTAGTCAAAGAACTCCCGTGGCATTGACTCAAAAGCATGAAGTTGAGTCTCTTGTGCGCAGGTAGTTGTTTCAAGTGTTGATTTATAAATATCTTGGTTTATATGTAACTTATTGTGGATCATGATGCTAGTCTTATACTTTTTCTGATAATCAGTAAATAAATTAATCAAACATGAAAATACAAGCTAGAAAGCTAACTGCAAGCAAAAAAAGCCCTGGCAATTTTAGTGGCTTGCAAAAAATTCCATGAATATGTCTGGGGAAACCAGAGCGTGATAGTGGAATCAGACCACAAACCACTAGAAGCCATCTTTAAGAAGCCAATCCACGATGCACCAGCTAGACTCCAGCGGATCTTATTTGAAGTGTTACCATACAACCCAGTAGTCAATTATAAAAAGGGAACTGAGTTATATATAGCAGAAACACTGAGCAGAGGCTGTGACAACATAGCTGAACAAGATGTTCCTCCTACATATGAAGTGCATGTAGTAATACCTATGTCAAAAGACACAGCAGATTACCTGAAGGAAGCTATAAACCTGAGTGTAGAACTGTCAGACCTAAGACAAACCATACTGAATGGATGGCCAGAGAAATATAACCTCCTACCAGAAAATCTCAATAAATTTTGGAACTACAGAGAGCAACTAGCAGTCTATAACGACATTATCTTCAAAGGTTCAAAGGTACACAGATCCTGATCCCAAATTCTATGAAATCTCTTGTGCTGTCACATCTACATCGAGCCCACAAAGGAATTCAAGGCACACTGAGGCTAGCACGATAATATGTGTTCTGGCCGGAAATGACAAAGGATGTAGTAAACTACGTCCAAACGGGCACTACATGTCAACAGTCGCAACGAGACCAACCTCAAGAACCACTTGTAGAGGAAGAAATCCCCAAGTGTCCATGGATGTACGTGGCATCCAACTTATTTCATCTGTGCGGACAAGACTACCTAGTCATAGCAGATAGCTACTCTGGATATTTTGATTTTGAGATACTCATCTCAACCACCAGTGTACAGGTCATCAAAGTAATGAAGAAGTGGTTTGCACAGCACGGAGTTCCAGATGAACTACGGACAGACGGCGGCCCTCAGTACACATCTCAAGAATTCACCAAATTTAGCAAAGAATAGAACTACCGGCTGTATATATCAAGCCCACAGTTTCCTCGATCAAACTGGCTAGCAGAGAGGTATGTGCAAGGAGCCAAAAACCTGATGTCAATATGTCAGAAAGAAGGCTCGGATAGAATGCTAGCACTACTCCATCATTGAAATACCCCCAGAGGCACGCTTGGCTCACCGGTGCAGCGGCTGATAGGTAGAAGGACCAGAACGCTACTTCCCACCAAATAAAAAATGCTCTTCTCAGCATTAGCGAAGGGCGTTCCGCAAAACCTTAAATTGTGCAGGCAAGCAGACCGGGAGACAAGAAATCTAAACAAAAAGGCCCGACCACAACTGAATATTGGAACAGAAGTCTTTGTTTACATATTTCTGACTTGTTCCATGTCCTCGAGCAATTACCTCAAACATGATCTAACAGAATGTAAGTAAGTAAATAAATAAATAAATAAATAAACTTTTTGCTGTCACTAAGGTCATAAGATTTGAAAAAAAAAAAAAAAAAAAAAAAAAAAAAAAAAAAAAAAAAAAAAAAAAAAAAACTGAAAAATTGGGGGCTTCAACACGGGAAAATTGTTTTTTTTTTCTTTGATGTGAAAATGAGAAAAATTCGATTTTTTTCATTAAGGTGAAAAATTACAGAAAATTGAAAAAATAATTGCAATAAAAATCATCATACAGTTTCTGAATCACAAATCTTGATGTTAGGCCTCAATGTATATACATTCGGGCCTACATCTGCCGATACACATAGTACCCTACCAGTAACACAACACGTCACAACTCGAATGAGTGTTAACGTGTAGTCAACCAAGCAGAAAGGATGACTCCAACAGTCCCTCTCCTCTCACACTCTCAAATTTCCTTATCACTGCTCCTCGCCCACGGTTTTACTTTCGCATAAACTATCTGCTTAGGAAAAGTAAAACAAGTGTTTGCAGGGGAGTAGTGTTTTTTTTTCAGACATAGAGTGTATAATTGACATGTGAACTTGCGAGTAAGCAAACGTTCAGAATGAATCAAACAGGGCAATTCTCCGCTTTTCTCCTTAGTTTAACTACCTTATATAAGTTACTATATATTATTTGGCTACCATAGGTTTAAAATTATTTCACAATGATTTCAAAGAATTTTCTTCTCCAATTTTTTTATAGAATTTTGAGAAAACATGAATTTTTCCTCGTTTTTTTTCATTCACCAATTTTTCTCAGAATTTTAGAATACTAGCTGTCGCTAACAATCTACAAAAATAAACTGAAAATGAGCTAAGCACCAGGAAAGATGAGTTTTGGAGTGTGAGCTAGCTCCTTTCAAAGGAACTTTAGCTGGAGCTTGGCTCCTTTTACTTTAAGAACTTGAACTGAGCTGAGCTCCAATTTCAAAGGAGTTTCCCTAGCACTGAAGAGAACTATAATGTATCCATTCCAAGGTTGCAGCAGAAATAAACATTGTCATAGGAGAGTTCTCGACCATTGGTTGGCTGGTTAGTTAACAGTGTCATTGCGACAGGAAATAGGTCCTACGCTAAATTTCTGTGTTTTAGTTCGGGATAGGTAATTTTATCGTTTAGTTGCGTTTTTTAATCCTCTGTATTATAATATCACTCTGTGCGCATGAAATACTATATAGTGCATATAATGGATTAACTACGACTTACGCGACGACGCCACGTCCATCGTGATTCCATTTCCTCCACAGCGAGGCGCGATTCCGTTTCTCCACTTGTCGCCAGTCGACAGCTCGCGAGACACACAGAGGTGGTGCGGTGGTTTGTTGCACAGCCAATGTCGTTCAAGCGCGGGAACAGGCGGAGTGACACAAGCTGCAATCTTGGAATGGATAGAGTGTAAAGACCTTCACTGATAATAAAGGAAATAGGATGGAGTCCTTTGAAGGGGAGTGGAAAGGCTGGTAAGAAAGTACAGGATGGTAAATGGAGAAGGAGGTTGGGTTTCCAGCTGAATAACGAAGAGTATCAGGTTAGAGAAAACAACAGTGAAAAAATGTAGAGAATAGAACGAGGTAGAAAGAAAGTCTATGATTGTTCGGATGGTGAGGGAGTTGGAGGAGCAGGGGTGGATCTAGCTCTGATTTTTTTGGGCGGAGGGGTACCTTAACAAGTAGATGTGCAAACACCCCAAGCAAAAATCATAGGGGGTTTCTCCCCTGGAAAAATTTGGATTTTAAGGTCCAAATGGTGCTATTTATGGAGAGTGATCCCTAACCACAAAATTAGTATACCTAGTCACAAATTTGCAATACGTAAAGGGTAATCTATGCTTTTAAAGTGAAAACCTTTGTGCTGAATTTAAAAAAAGTTCGAGACAATTTTAAGATTCTACTTCCACATGTCCTTATAAGGATTGGCTAACAGAGGTATTTACTGGCTAGAAACTGAAAATTTTGGTAAACATTGATAATTGGTGGGGAAGGCTTGTGGAGATCTGGTGACTATGAAGGAAAGTTAAGTAAGGGTTTGAATGTGGAGACAACACGCTACCAATCGGCAGACTAATTTGGGGTGTTAAATCGATAGACAGACAGTTGAACAAATATAATGTAAACAAACAAAATTTAATGTATGTGCGCATAAATTTTGAAAAAAAAAAAAAATAGCCTACAAAGACGAAATATTTATTAAATAGTACCTACGCTTGGCTGAACAAAAGATGCTACTGAAGGAAAATTGCCGGATCTTGTCTTGAGAACTTCGTTAAGTCACGAAATATGTCCTACCATATTTCATGTCACTTTATAACATTATTCTCACAAACCAGACGAAGTTCGAGTGTCAAACAGCAACATAAAACTCTCTAGTTCCCTCAATACGTAGGCAACCCATACAGAACATAGATAAGTGATAATTGTTAATAAGAAATAATTGTTAATACAAATTTAAATTTCGGAATTATGAAACCGGAAACTAACCACCACAGATGTAGCACTACATAGAAGATGGCAGTATGGGTACATATCACAAAGCTTATGGGAGATGCAAAGCAAAGTGGCTGACATCTGGTGGTGAACTTCTGAACCTTCGGAATGGTGATACCGACTGCAGACGCTATATTGTACACGTGCGTAGCGAGGCTATTTAATGTCTGTAAGTAAATACTAGGTGGCAAAAGTACTGCTCTTCGTTGTAAAAATAAGAGAGTTTTATTAAAAATATGTCTCTATATGTGTGTAAAGAGTACTGTCGAAGTGTAACAGTGTAAAAATATCGTTACGAGTGTTGACATTTTCACACATCGCAACTTCTGCCAATCCAATTGTATTCCTATTATAAACAGTATTCTCCAAACTAATTCTGTATTACCTATTTGTATTTTCTTTTCCAATTTCTGTATGTATTGTGGTAAACGCGTTTCTTTCATTATAACTGGTTTATGTAGAACTAACGAGGTTAGGCATAACCTCATCAATTTACTGAATACTAAATTGTTTAAATGATATAGTCGTAGACGTGTATATTCATTTGTAAGCGTTAAAATACAAACTTAGCATGCGTGTCTTATTAAAAATAATTTTCCGTGTTATGTTTATTTCTGAAAAGTAGATTTTTTCCTACAAAAAAAAATATTACAAAAAAATTTCCGGAGCTACGTTTGCAGAACGTTTCGTAAATATCTAGTAACGTTAAAATTACAAACTCATAATATCCCTTTTTATAAAAAATGTTAGTCTACTTCAATCACGATAGTATTAATATATGTTGTAACAACAGCATGAACTAACCTTCAAGCATTATGTAACCTATAATCATTCTAAATGGACAATTTTCGTTAGCACAAATTTTAATCAATTTTGTAGTTTTCCAAAAAAAATTATATTAATTTTTTTTTATATAAATTGTATTTTACGCATAACAAAATCGTTTACTGCTACACACTCGCCATGCGGCTTTATTCCGCGTCGCTTCTAATGCACACTTCAATGAATAATATGGGATATACTAAACAATTTATTACATATTTTGTATTAAATAGTTCGTTGTGTTCAATATTGGTTTTATATACATTAATTTAAGCCTGCATTTACCCATACGAGCCCTTAAAAATGAAAATAAACTCGCGTTTCCATTGCCACGTATACGAAAAATACGTTTCTATCACCATTCCGGCCGTCTGCAAGGCACGACAGTGCTGCTCCTAGCGTTGCTTTGCATCTCCCATAGTATAGTAAAGTTTAAAATAGAGGAAGTTATGGTGCGTTTGCCATAATTGTGCAAAAAATATTCCAACTTCGACTGCAAAAAATGTGAAGTATTTCTATTTACTGACAAACCCTCAAGTACCGCATTTAAAGAGGAGTTATAGACAGTATTATTGAAATTTCAATTATTTGGCCAATATACATGCAAATAGTATTATCAAAAATTTATCTTCAACAAAGCATAAGTAATACTCTTGATAAAATGTCTGACAAATAATAATGGAAAATATCATTAATTTGACATGCAGTATCATTGCAAGGGAATTGATTAAATGTTACCTATACTGTCTTGCAATAATATTGTTATAATCATTATAATTTAATAAATTTTTCACAGAAAGAGCTGCTGGTGTAGTGCAGGGATGTATCCCGAAGTTTTAGGTTAAACCCGACAGATTCTAATTAAGAGCTGTTTAAGTGGAAACAAGCTTACTCCTGGCCTTTAAATTCACTGAAGTAACTTGGGTGCAACCCATGTTACCGCACTTTGCCTGTATGTTGCATGACAAGTTGATAGGCCCTGTTGTTTTAAATGATCATACGAATGGGGCACGATAACTACAATTTTTTCTACATACATTACCTGACCTACATTACGATGTTCCTTTTGATATACCCCGTCATTATTGCAACCAGGTCAAGGAAAATTTGAATACCACATTTCCTAATCGGGCACCTCGTCGAGGCCTGGAGCCGACATAGTGACGAACATCAACCCCTCATTAGGGATACCTCTCACCTGAAAACAGTTACGAAAATCCTTTAGCCTTGTAAACTGGTTGGCCAGTTCATTCAGGACTTCGCCATCATCGACGAGACTAAGGACAGATTCGGCACGTGCCATGGACTCGCGCGAATGGACCCTGACAAGCACCTCTACCTTCAGACGGAGGCAAGCCTCGACGGACTCGGGGCAGTGCTGTTTCAGTATGCCGATGATGACAAGAGGTGCGTCATCAACTACGCTAGCGCGAAGTTCGGACCCAGGGAACATCGGTATGATGTAAACGAGCGGGAGTGTCTAGCCATCATCTCGGTGGCCAAACACTACCGTCAATACTTGGAGTACCAGCTGTTCACCGTGCGGATGGACAGTAACTGCCTAGTGCTGTTTCACTGCATGCAGGAAGCGCACAGCAAGTTGACCTGCTGGTCCATGGTACTCCAGGAATACGACTTCACTGTCGAGCACATTTCAGGCGCCGACAATCAGCTGGCCGATACGCACTCGCGCTGCATGTGCGAGACGGTAGCCACCGACGAGGAAGAGTGGGAAATGGTATTACCCCCTGGACCCAGTGGGAACCTAAAACAGCTGACAGCCACACCCGGCAACACCGAACCCTAGCTCACTACCGACCAAGTTCTGCACCTGGTGCATGATGCGCAACACATGCACAAAGAGTCTCATCAGCGCATCCAGCAATGCCAATAACAAGCGGAGGAGGGGTGGTGCATGATGGATGACCTCCTAGAGCAGAGCGTGACACATGGACCTCGCCCAGCGCAATCTCCGTACCAAATAGTGCAATGAACCAGGTCCTGCGCCTTCACCATGAACACACGCTCGCCGGCCACCCTTGCGCGAAACAAATGGCTACCAGCATCTGAGCTCATTACACATGGCTAGGGATGGCGCACCAGTTCAGGCAGTACGTGAGGGAGTGCCACCACTGCAACATGTACAAGAACTGTCAGGCCGACGACACCGCTCAACAACAACCCTGTTTGCCGACCCAGCCATTTGAGAGTATCGCACTCGACCTCATGGGACCTTACCCATGTTCAGTGGGGGTAAAAAGTTCCTCCTGGTCGCGACAGATTTGTTCACCCAGTGCATTGAAGCCTTCCCATTCGCCTCCACATGCACTGCGATCATCCTCAAGAGCTTGACAGATGATGTCTTTCTTCGTTGGGGGTTCCCGAAGATGTTCCTAACCGACAACGGGGTACAGTTTACCGGGCGCAAGTGGCGAGAGCACTGCAAAATGTGTAAAATCCAACACCACACCACTGACCAGTAACACTCGCGGGCGAACCCAACCGAATGCCGCAACCAGGAGCTCAAGGCGCAACTCAGGCTGCGGGTTGATAACGATCACACCATGTGAGCGCAACGTGTCCCAGAGGCGCTATACTGCCTGCGCAACCGGGTCAACGAGGCAACCAAGCAGTCACCGGCCGAGCTCCTGTTGGGCCGGAATCTCGCACCACCAGTTGCCCATGAGCTCCCACGACCCCCAGGAGGAGCACCCCATGCCATTATAAGCGCCGCACGCCAGGAACGAGTAGACAATCCCAGGTGACACCAGCAGCAGTACATCCAGAAGTGGCTACTGTCCACTATCCGACCGCCCAGGGAGCTGGAGCCCGGGGTGCATGTCTGCATTCACCAACAACCCCAGTGCAAGGCCGAGAAGAATTTTTGTGCAAGACTAGCACAGCATTGGGGCTGGCCACACTTGATATTCAAACTAGTCAGTGCGACATTGTACCTTGTGGAAACCTCGCTTCGCTAGCGTCTCAAGATACACTGGGACGACCTCATACAGGCAGATTAATATGCAACACCAGCCCAGAGCCGCCGCCCTGGACGGCCTCCAGCCCAACATGCCAAAGACGGGGTGGCAAAAATGCCGCAGCATGCCATCACCGTTCCCGACGCCCTGTCTTCCTCGCAGCACGTCGACGACAGAGCCTTCACGATGCCACCACCTGGGGCCGTGGGTCCAGACGCCCCACACCCCGGCATCACTTCCCTCACGGCGGTCGACGGGTGGGCTACAAGCTCACTCGCAGCCCGATGTCGTCCCCAGGCGACCTCAGTGCCGCCCGGCTGTGGCACTCGCCGCGCCAGCACCACTTCAGGACATCAGCACCCCTTCGACAAGCGACACTGCAGCCCCTGGGACACCGTTACAACGCAGGACCGGTCGCCCAGCGCCCGCTCCCTGAGGGCGCTCTGGGAAGCACTATACGACACCCAGACCATGGCAGACCAGATGCTGCCGGAGACACCAACACCTGTGCGCCGCCCACAGCGAGTGAACTGCCTTCTACGACGCTACAGGGTGGCGAGCCTTTCTGCCGAGCATCGCAGCCCCAGCAGGCCGCAACAGATAACGCTGCCCACCTGCAAGGTGCCATTACACACACAAACCAACATTGCGGGATTGCAGAGGTGAGTGCTCCCCAACGACCCGGGCAGGATACCTCACGATGCTTCTGGCATCCTTATGTGAGTGCGCCGACTGCCGACGGCCATGTACAGCCTCTTTGTTATTGCCGGTCACGATGTCTGTGGCAGAGACTACCAAGTACATGTCATCAACTGCCACGTGCCACATGGTTTTTAGTTTAAACACAAACAAGTGGAAAGTAGTTTTGGAAATTTATGCTTAATTTTAAATCACGTTAAAGCATACTCTCTACCGCAGTAAGTGTGATGTTAATTTCAATTAACATGTGTAAGCAAACGACCAAAGCCGGGGTAGCAGGGTCACCAACACTAGACATTGTCACCCCCGTAGTCATGTTTTATATAATTATTTCTGTGTTATGTATTCCTTATACAAGTGCAAGCACACCACTCATTACGGCCAGGATTGCCAAATATAAATGTCAAGGGTTCTAATGCAATGTGTGTAAAAATTAGGCTAGTTATTATTGATCTTTTTCACGTGTTACTATTATTACAAAGACTTAGATCATCAAGACATATCACTTAATTCCAATCATGAACAACATCAAACACTGCAACACTTAATAGCATGTCAAGTGTAATTCAATGCTAAAATAATTTCCCTAGTGGGGCTTGCGCGCAAACGGAGACCTAGCCTCTCAGCTCGCTGCCGTGTTTAGGCAGTCAGAAAGTTGCGGGCCTAGGGTGTACATGGGTGTTGTGTCACAGGGAAATCTTGTAGCCTTGTTAGCAACAGGGCAGTGTACTATAGTAAGTAATTGTCTTGAACATACTTCTTGCACTCTTATCCCCCATGATGCCCACTCACCTCGGCTGACTCGCGGCCCCGAGGTTTTATTAATTTAAATAGTTTCACGATTTCGGCCTTGTTGATCGCTTCGGCTACTTACCAGCCATAAAGATCAGGACCGCATCCACTTTATGTATCTTATGTAACTGTGCCATTGTCATATTTAACTCATGTAAGTTCAGGCGCTTCGGCAATCCACTTTGAGTGTTTTTAAATAAGTGTGTTCTTGGCTTGTGTGACGGGGTTTGGAGGGAGCCCCAAATAACCCTCCCCAGCATAACTTACGCATACGTCGGTCTAGGGGTGACGAGACAGTCACATGGTCGTCGACCGAACGTCCTGAGAGAGAGTATCCCGTGTCCGCCTGGGTTAATAATTTATTATTATATATTATATATATTATTCTAGAAAAAATTCGCCACCATATTCAATTCGTCACCATTCCTACTCCTCCTCACACCATGGGCCATGTCAAAGTATTACATATAATAATAACAACTAAAAACAGCAAAGAAAATGTGTTCTTGTGGTATAGTTGCCCACGTAGCATGCCACAGTTGGCCAACAGTTGCTAAATAGTTGGCACAAGCGGTTAATGAGCAGCCAAGGAATTCTTCAATCAGCTAGTTTGTGTGCCACATGCGAAATGCCAAATGTGGCACAATGATTTTTGGCTAGTCTGTGGGCCATCTCTGGCCAGCCACTGCTGGGGTTATACAAGCGACAAGCTTGTGGGCCAGTCATGGCAGCTCAACTACTGGGAACATGTAAGTGGCACACTTATGGGCCATTTGTGGCTTGCCAACAGTCAGACACTGCTGGGGTTACATAAGCGGCAATCGTGTGGGCTATTCTTGGCATCCCAACTGTTACTAACTGCTGGGAACATGTAAGCGGCACACTTATGGGCCATTTGTGGTTTGCCAACAGTCAGAGACTGCTGGGGTTACATAAGCAGCAATCTTGTGGGCTATTCGTGTCATCCCAAATGTTATTCAACTGCTGGGATCATATAAGCTGCATGCTTATGGGGCCAATGTGTGGTATCCTAACTACAAGTATTATAGTACTGCATTTACCGCTGAAGAAATATGGTGCAATTTGTGGTAGTTTTATAAAATATTATTGCCTTAAGTATTTGGGTATTGCCCACTTCATATGAAGTATGACGTGCTCTTGGTGAGGCCAGAGAGGTGTGGTGTCGTACTACATACCATGTGGGTTTAGTAACCCAAACACCTGAATGTGCCGGCTGCTCGCTGTTGCTGTGAGGGCGCAGGTCTACCACCCGTGTGGCGATGTCCTCTCTGTGTCCTCCATGCCGGAGATGAGTGGTGCATTGGTCCTGTGAATGGCTGGTTTGAGGGACTAGCTCCCGAAGGACCAAGAAGTGGCAGTGGCCAATAACACTCGCGGAATAAACTTCACTGCGATTTATTGTGATACTGATCCACACAAATGATTGTACTCTCGTACGTTAAGCGGTCCCACACACAAAGCCAGTGGTTGGCTGAAAAATGCTCGGCGCGCACTCGCGCACACGACTATGAAAATGATTACATGGATGCTTAAACCCCTGGGCGAAAAGAGCTTGCAGGGATGGGGGTGGCGCTACTCCTCGATGCACAAAAATGTATCTTACTGATCCAACGAAAACAACTAACTATTGTAAACTAAAATGTTCGGCACAAAAGAGTTGAAGGTCGAGGAGCCGCGATGAGCGTGGCCATCTCCCTCACGTACGGAATAAGACTAAATCATGATGGCGGTCACCCGCGCTAGCTAGCGGGGGTACGTGCCAAAAATGACCTCGTGACCGCTTTACGCAAAATTGTAAATAAACTAATACATCAAAACCCTTGAAAAATCACATGATACAATTCTGAACACTATAATACATTAAAATACTGTTTATTCGTGAGAAACATAAATTTGTTGACACTTAGGGAAATTATTTATTAATGCCTCCCGCTCCGATTAGCATGTTAAACTGTCTTTCTGAGTCCGAGCTGGCATGAATGGGAAAAACAATCATATTTCTGTACATGGCTTGCCTAGTATTAACACTAAAATTAAATAAGTTTTACTTCATTTGGCACGCATTCCGTCGCCATTACATCTGTTAGGTTGTTACTCTGGGCTGCGCTCTGTGTTTTAGAGTCGTGTAGCGGAATAATTAGCACTTTTTATTCTCACTAGTGGCGTTGCACCATGGTGGTTATGAACTTCGGGATGTATTTTATGTGTCCTGACATACTTGGACCTTTTGGATACATTCCCGCACTCCTGATTTTGGGACATGTGATCCGGCATTCTCGCGCTTGATACTGCCAAACGCGGTGATGCTTTGTGAAACAACCAATGCCTCGAGTCGCTGATATGCTAGGGTGTTTTGTGGTAGTGTTGTTTGGTTGGATTTTGCCTGTTCGCATAATTTACTTTGTTTCATTATTCCAGCCACGTGGTTGAATGAACCTACCTTGACTTCCCTGGTTCCGGGACTAGTCGAGGCGCATTCCGTAGTTTTCACGAGTGCTGATGGTGCTGATCGGTATTGTTTTAAGCGTAGCGCCTGGCACGAAGGTCGCTAACATCGTGGGCTGTCGGCACATGTCAAGTAGTCAGAAAATCGTGAATCCTTTAGGTAAATGAGATATATTATATTGCTGATTTGACTTTAATTTGATGATTTTTAGAGAGCTCTTATGGTTGGAGCTGAAAAATTCAGTGTTAACAATTTAAGAGATTAATGCAATAAATTGGAGTAAAAATTTCAAGGGAAATATGACTGAAACATAAAGATTCTTCAATAAATTAAGTACCTTAACAATTTAAGTATTTAGCAACATGTTCTTCGTTTTCATACTTATTTCTGTGTGGATCTTCTATCTGTTTAAGGGTTATATTTTACTGAATGCTTGCCAGCAGTTAGTCAACAGTTGGTAGACGAGCAGCATATCAGTGAGCCATACGTGGTCTGATACTGACTTACAAGCAGCTTGCCAATTGTTAGCCAACAGTTGGTAGATGAGCAGCACATATGTGGGCCATAAACTGCCTGATACTGGGTTACAAGCAGCTTGCCAGCAATTAGCCAACAGTTGGGAGACGAGCATCACATCAGCGGGCCATTAGCGGCCTGATGCTGTGTTACAAGCAGCTTGCAAGCAGTTAGCCAACAGTTGGTAGACAAGCGGCACATTAGCGGCCTGATGCTGGATTACAAGCAGCTTGCCAGCAGTTAGCCAACATTTGGTGGACGAGCAGCACATCAGCGGGCCATAAGCGGCCTGATGCTGGGTCACCAGCAGTATGCCAGCAGGTAGCCAACAGTAGCTTAGCTTATAGGGATTATCTTACTCACGAGTTTAGTCAGTTCAGTCAGCCCATCGATTCCCAGCCCGACTAACAGCGTAATCGTAGAGGCAAGGTGAAGTGGGTGTTGGACACGAACTTTTTTTATTACACTGCATGTTCTAGGTTACTTGTAGGCGCCCAACCTCAAGAGCTGAAGATGTCGCAGTAGGCAAATGCAGCCTTCGCGGCTAGCACATATCACCGACAGCAAGGAGTAAGGACACATAACCTCCCCTCCTTGCACTAGAAATGAGCCACCAAGAGGCGAATGCGAATGCGAGTTTTGCCCCCTCGGCAGCAGAGATAGCCAAGCATCTGCAAGAAGGCAATTATGAATTCGTGCTACATGAGCACAGTTATTCACTCCCGCACAAGCAAAAGGCGCCAAGAAGGGCAAGGGAACTGCTTAGGCATGCTACCACAGCAGCGCTACATAGGGCAAGACTGCGAGCAGAGCAGGATAGGCAGTATTCTGCTCAAAGCAGATTGAATCGTTTCGCGGTTCTACAGCAACGCCGTGAAGGTCAGGTAGCCTCTATTGTCTAGCCAGGAAAGTCAGGAATGCAGGAGAATCCCTCCGCACGCCCGGCAAGCCAGCAGCGGCCGGACAAGGCGAGTTCCCCCCTCCCCACTTCCTCCCTCGAACGCCTAAGTCACGAGTGCGGAAACGAGGAATTGGGACTTGTAAACGCCAAAAAAAAAAAGATTATGCGCGTATATGGAGGCGAAAGTACACACAAATTAACGAGTTCTGATGCTATGGACACAGCCATAGAACCAGAAACAAACCAGGAATCCGCGAGCTCGATTCCCCCACTCCCCTCCTCTTACCCTGCCCGAGACGTGCAAAATACACCACCTGGCCACGAGAATGCAGGGAACAGTGGTATTAACGGTAGTAACCTGCGTGGTAGGCAGCAGGAAGGCACAAGCACTGTATCTAACAGTGAATCGGCCAGGGCCAATACCACTGGACCGAAACCAAAGCCACTCATCGTGTTTCACAATGATAAAAACCCCTACCACGATCTGTACCAGGCCCTCACAGCAGAGAATATTAGTTTCAAAGTGCACAATAATAACCTGGGCACTTACTACCAAATGGCGACTATTCCAAAACACATAGCTTCTCTCAGGATAGTGACGCAGTAGGGGTGGTACATGCCGCACTGTGCTCGAAGTCAGAGCGCCCAGGCATGTACATAATGAAAAATGTCCCCAGAGGCACTGACTGCGATATCATCGCAGCCGATCTCACTAGGCAAGGCGTGGCAGTACAGAAAGTCATGCCTGTACAGAACAGAGACAAGCAAGTACTGTCAATGTACAAAGTGGATGTCGACCACGAATGCCACGCAATATTACATGTACAGTACTGCATGTGCGTGTGTGTAAAAATAGAGCCTTTCCATCACCCTAAAGGCATACTACATTGTAGTAACTGCCAGAGGTTAGGGCATGTAGCAGGTGCTTGCAAGGCCACGACAGTGTGTCGCTGTTGTACCGGCAGTCATGCCACGAATAAGTGTAAGGCTTCTGCACCTATGTGCGCTCTCTGCTGCAAGTCTCACACGACTAATTACCGCGGCTGCGAGGTTCATGTGAAAGCTGAAAATTCCTGCAGGTCAGCTGAACAGCGACCTAAGAGACAGCCACAGCTGACCCAGTCGCAGAGAGACCAGCAATACTTTGCTAGTCGGCGAGTTGGTAATTATCCTATGCATACTCGAACTAGAGACCCTTAGCCCAGGAAACAGGCAAAGAGGCCTAACTCGAGCCCCAAGCAGAACAGATAGGATGAAGGCTGGAGCAAGGTATGGAAAGGCGGGAAAACCTAGCTACCTCCCTTCCCTCCGCTACAGCGCCCTGAAACCCAGACGAACAGTGAAACTCGCAGGAGCAAGAACAGCCGAAAGAACAAGCCAAAAGGTGAGAGCAGGGAATCGAACCCGCGACCCCCACCAACAGCCAACCAAACTACCTCCTCAAAGGCAAGGAAAGGACCCAGTTATGCCAGTAAGGTAACTGGGGAAGTGATGGAAACAGGCCCAATAGAGACTGAGCCTGCATCTATTCCCAGCCCAGTGCAACATTCTGTAGACAGGTCGCGAGAGCAGACTCCGCCGAGGCACGAACTTGAGTCGGTGGCTGTACAGGCACCTGCCTCCCCCTTCCACGCTCGATCGGCTGGCATACAGACCAGTACACCCCCCTCCCCCCGACCTGCATTCCAGTTGCGCCGCAAAGCCAGCTACCTGCACCTTTGTTCGTGGCCCAGCAAACAGTTGTACCAACCGTGCCTTACCCGCCCCAGTGCGAAACAATGCAGCCACTAGCAGACACTCTGCAGAGTACAGACAGGCTACAAACTGTGCTCTCTCATGTTCGCGACAGAAATAATATTGTAAGTGCTATCACCAACTCACTATGCAACTTGCTAGTGGCTTGGCAAACCCCTGGTCTCTCTGAAGTTCACCGCATAAATCTTGTGGTGAATTTCACACAACAGCTGTGTGACCTAATCAATAATGGCCCACGTCAATAATCCCCCGCAGGTCCTTCATAACTAGCACACTCCATTCCAGAGGCTACTCTTCTGGAATGCAAGAGGACTACTTGGGAAGGAAGCCGAATTCTCAGACTTCCTTTTTAGGCATGAAGTACAGTTGGCAGCAGTGAATGAAATGCAACTTGCTCCAAACTGACAAATTGCGCATCCCTGGATATGTTATCCACCGAAAAGACCAAGGAGGTCGCTATGGTGGGGTAGCTATCATCATTAAAAATTATATAGCTCATACTATAGCTCCAGTCCCACAGCTTTCGCACACTGAAGCTGTCGCTATTAAGTTGTCAGTTTGTGGCAAGCCACTGACTGTAGTATCAGTGTACTGTCGCACTAGCCAGCTAACTAACCAGGACTTATCTAGCTTATTAGGCCCTCTGTAGTCTGCCTTAATACTGGGAGACCTAAATGCTAAACATCCCTCCTGGAATTCAAGAGTAGCCACGACTAATGGCAGTAGGCTATATACCCACCAGTTGTGCCATGACTATATGGTGTGTGTGCCAGACAACCCCACCTGGTACCTTGATGATGTAGGCAACAGGAAACAACCAGACATACTAGATATAACTATTTATAAAAACATAAGCTTTGTGTATGAACTAGAAGTACTACATGAGCTTACGTCTGACCACTTGCCAGTCCTCCTGCTAACAGAGAACACAAGAGCGACCGCCAATAAAATGCGCACTACTCTCCAGTACTCTAAAGCAAACTGGCCCGCCTTGCAAGACTACATGGAATGGGAGCTGAACACTCCAGAGCATATCGATACTCCTGAGCAGGTTGATGAGTGCCTTGCTATACTCACTAGCACAATAACGACCACAATTGATAGGTTTATCCCTAGAAAGGCATATGTATCCAAGCCACGAACACTGCCACAACGTATTCGTGACTTAATTACAGCCCGCAACAATGCCCGCCGGCACTGGCAACGGACAGGGTCCCTTCATCATAAGAACTGCTTCCGAAAGCTACAGGAGCAGATAAAGAATGAAATATTCAATCATAGGTGTGCAGAGTGGCAAGACAAAGTTTCTGCTCTCAGTACAGAGGACAACAGCCTGTGGCGAATGACACGAGGCTTGTTAAATAAACCTCTCCACATGCCCCCCCCTTAAGGGCCCTGATGGCGAGGATTCTTCACCCCAGGAAAAGGCAACACTGGTAGCAGACACACTAGCAGCTGCATTCCAGCCCAACCAGGATCCCTCAGACCCTGATCACACCAGGAACATTGAGGAGAGAGTAGCTGCACTCATGGCGGAGGTTCCTAGAACAATGCCTGTGTTGACCGATGGGACTGAAATTAAGCGCAGTGTCCACAGACTGACACCGCGCAAAGCACCTGGATATGACAGTATTCAGGCCCTTGTCCTTAAGAAGCTGCCCCAGTCAACCCTAGATGCTATTGCTGAGTGAATCAATGTCATAATCCGCACTCATCACTTCCCTGACCAATGGAAGGGTGCACATGTCATTCTCTTTCCCAAGCCAGGGAAGGATGCCACTCTCCCCCAGAACTATAGGCCAATTAGCCTACTGAGTGTCCTGTCCAAACCCGCCGTGCGCATCCTGCTCAGCCACATTCAGATGCACCTAGGACAGAATAACATCCTTCCAAAAGAGCAATTTGGCTTCAGATGCAGTCACTTTACAACACAACAGCTTGTTCGTATTGTAGAGCATATAACGCAAGGCTTCAATCAACGCAGGTACACTGTCCTTGACATAGAGAAAGCATTCGACAGAGTGGCATTCTGGGCTAGTGTATAAAATACACAGAGTGGGCATTCCCGACTGCTATATAACATTAGTGCATAGCTACTTAAGTGAACACAGCTTTGTAGCTACACTACCTGGAGCAAGGTCAGAGCCTTACCCTATTAGAGCAGGAGTGCCTCAGGGCTCCATTGTCAGCCTAGTATTGTTTAACATATACATAGCTGACATACCCACCATTCCCACAACTAAGCAGATGATACAGCTGTGTTTGCAACTTCTTGGCATGCCTCACTTGCTGTAGCCAAAGTACAAGAAGCATTACAGGCCCTAGAGGCCTCTTTCACACTCTGGCGCATCAAGATAAATGTAGGCAAGTCAGAAGCAGTTCTCTTTGCCCAAAGAAAAATTCCTCCATCTCTTCCCCAGACCTCCCTGTTTGGCGCGCCAATCGAGTACCAACCCAAGGTTAAATATCTTGGAGTCATACTAGACTCCAAACTAACCTGGAAGGCTCATACCAATGCTAAGCTACGGAGGCAAATGCCCGCCTAGCCCAGCTTACCCTCTCCTCAATAATAGCCACAATCTGAGCACCAAATCTGTGATCAGATTGTACTCAGCCCTAGTTAGACCTATATTGACATATGCAGCCCCAGCCTGGGGATATGCTGCAAAGTGTCATATGCACCCACTAACAGTGCTTCAAAACAAAGCCCTCAGAAGGGCCGCAGGAGCACCAAGATGTAGCCCAATGTAGACCTCTACAATGAGCTGAAATATCCCCGGCTCACAGACCATATCCAGCACTTGACTCGTAACTTCTACAAAGCTGCGGTCAAGTCCACTAATCCCCTAGTGCGAGCACTAGGAAACTATAACCCAGCGGTGCGCATGATGCACAAAATGCTGAAACACATCTTGTGCGAAAAACCACCGTAAGCTCCTCAAAAGAAGATCACCAGGGTGGAGAAGAAGCCGACTCCAAGAAGTCGAACCAACCTGGGAATCAAGAAAAATTCGCCAACTTGCTCAAGCGAGAACTGCAAATGGCTCAAATATGCTAATGCATCGCGGTATCAGCCATGGCATTTTGCAGAGAGTGTATGGCCCAGCGAGGGCTCTCGTACTGCACAACCGAGCCATGGCTGTGCGTATTTAGATATGCACTGACCTTCTATCAATGCATCGCGGAATCAGTCATGGCACCGCAGAGAGTGCATGGCCCAGTGAGGGCTCTCGTCTTGCACAACTCAGCCATGACTGCGTGGTAGGCATAAAGCAATTAGATATGCATTGATCGTCCATCAATGCATCGCGGAATCAGTCATGGCACCGCAGAGAGCGTATGGTCCAGCGAGGGCTCTCGTACTGCACACCCTAGCCATGACTGTGTGATAGGCGACAAGAACCTCTCACCTAAAATGGGACCACGGGCACTCATGCCCGCCCTTCGGGAAACTTAGGTTATTTCCCCTAGGTTAAGTAGAGCCAAGCTTAATTTAAGTTTATCTTTTACAGCAGGACCACGAGCCCTCCCTGCTCGTCTTTAATTTTCGCCTTCTAACACAACTAACAAAGCATGTTATACGTAGCATGAATTTTATCTTTTTTTCCTAGCATGGAGAACCCACCTCACATGTCTATCGTCATGGGTTTCCTCCCGCGACCTCGCGGGTTTGCCATGACACTCTACGGGATTAGCTCCCAGTTAAATCTGAAGAAAGTGCCAGGCCACAAACGCTGGCTCGGCGCTTCATAATCTCACAGTAGGCCATTCGAGCCATATTCCTCCCTAACCCAAGCTGCATGGAGTAGTTAGAGCGTATAGGCCGCAGTCCTGGCATGCTGCTACCCCTCCCGCTCCCTCCTAACTCCTAGTAGTTAGACACTAAACTAGGGTGTGCCCCTTCTGGGCCACCAATAAAAAAAAATACATTGTTAGATAGTCGAGTCAGCAGAGATGTTAGACGTACCAGGATCCTGGTACACGTACCAGTTTTCAGGGTGCTGTACCATGTACCAGGACACTTTCGTCCTGGTACGCAAAAGTACCAGGATTTCAGAATTTTGCATTTGATTGTATTAAAATACATCATTAAACAGTATTTTTAGCACAACCTTTCCAAACAAAATTGTGTTTTGGCACCATACTTATGAATTCAGAGCATGATTCTGCACATGTAGTAATTGCAAGTTATTGCAACATTCAGGCTTTGGTTGACATGAACATCTGATTTTCTGTTAATTAAGAGTATTCTTTGAACATTTTCAATATATTTTTTCTCTTAAAATACTTAAGGCATGTTTTAGTACTTCATATTTTTTCATGCCTGTACGCACTTGCGATGTGTTTTACTATGCACCAGGTTTTCGTTTAAAGTACCAGCCTTTTTGTGGTGTCAGTACCAGGATTTTTGAGTTACCATCTAACTCGGGCGAGTGTCCAGACCTGTTCTTCTACGACTGTGTTTCGCTGCTAGAAATAAGGCTGTGTTGCCAAATTTTATGAAGGAGAACCATCCAACTAACTTTCAGCCGGCGATCTCCTGGCGATCCATCGGCATCAACGAGCTATATAGTAAACATAGAGCGGCGGAAACAGCAATCTCCAAGGCTTTGAGGTGAAGCCCAATTGAATGTGGTTTTTTGACCCTAGATAAAATGGCAGACTCTTATGTCCGGTCGAGAGACGAGAGCGATTATGCTAATTTAAACATTATTACAGTATAATATATTACAATAATTATTGAGATTTTTTCCTGTGTTTAGCGGTTATATAGTGGAGCTATAAAGTAAAGTATTTTATGCGACCATAATGACGGATTTTTAACATACTGTTGGCCACTCTGCTGTTCGCCATGATTCTGGGGTCAAAACAGCCGTTCAATTGGGCTTCACTTTGGAAGCATTTCCGCCCCTCTATGTTTACTATATAGCTCGTTGATCGGCATACAACTATAGCATAACTATGGCCGCTTTCCGTTATTCACTGATTTCACTGATATCACTGACAGTTCGACAGTGTCCGTGAACAATAAGGGAACAGCGTCAGTAATCAGCAAAATATTTTCACTGTCAGTAAATAGATAATATCGGAACATTAAATCAGTTAACATTACTGCAATGTACGTTGCCTAGCAACCACATCTCTGGCATATCTGTGATTTAATTCTTGCGATAAACTGTCATGTTTATTTTGTTCGTTGTATAAATTGTATTTACTTTAATAATAAAGTTGGTATATTTTTAGCATATTGATACATCTAGCACGACTTACGACTGATACTGTTTTCTTTGTTTTTTCACGACGCAGCTTATACATTGTGTGTATTTAAGGTTTGGGAAGCTGTATCCATTATTTTTAAATGAATAAACAAGGTACGATTCAACCTCTAAACATTATTTAGTCTTTGCAAACTGCATGACGAATGCTTCTGTAACTATAAACAGACGTTAAATAAACATATATAAATTAATAGATACCCTCTTTGGCCCTTATATATTAAAAAAGACTCGTCCTATAATTAGATAACTTCAACTTTTGAATTTCCGCCAAAAAATATTGGTTTACTGACAACACTGATGCTCTGAAGCGCCAGTAAAATTGGTAATCTCAGTAAACGGATGTAGCCTCGCACAGGGTATCGTCATCACCCGACCATCAGTGACTATCAGTGTCGTCAGCAATTTCGGAAATATAGCTCACATTACTGAAAACACTGGCCAGTGAAATCAGTGAATAACGGAAGGTGGCCTTGGGTGTAGGATGGGTGGAAAACAGCCAGCGAACTGCTGCGCGAATAAAGGCCAGGGGCTTGCCAGCAAGCCTTCGGAGGACGTTTATAACTACGGCCCTTAATCTCGTTTAAGACGCGAAAATCGAGTTTAACAGCTTGGTGAAACCCAAAACATTTATATAAATCGAGATTAAGTACCGAGTAATCTAGATTAAATCGCTTAAACTTGGTTGGTGACAGGTACGTTCGTTTTCTGTTTTATACAGAGCTAGGTTTTATGCTGCTTATTTAATCTATGTTACTGTACACGTTAATACTGTTACTTTGATTCTGTACACGTTCTAATTGTAAACTTTGGTAGTAAAGTTGGTCATTCTGAGAATTTGTTGGCAATAGTTTTGGTTTTGAATTTTGTTACCACGTGGACGTGGCATTTTGTATACAAAAATAATGCTTAATATACGAGACATCGTGGTTCATTCTTTTGTTGTAGATGACTATAATTCTAGTGTCAGCTGGGAATCTGTTAGAAATGGTAGATCTAAATTCGATATTTTGTTAGAGCTGCAGTGGAGAAAAGCTGTTGAAAAAGGAGCGTTTTTGTGTCAATTCTTTGAGGGCCCAGAGAAAATACTGTCTGGTAAACAGTATTTCTTGGCGCAGGTGAGGAGGGGTTTGGTATTGATAGATTTTTTTTTATCCTTCCTGAAATTAAAATATACACATTTTATTTATTTTGTTCTGTCTGTCAGCAGAGAAGCATGCAATTGGAATTGTCAACATTAATATCTATTAAAACAAGAATGTTATAAAAGTACAGTGAGTACAGTTAAGAGTATTCATTAAAATGACAAGAAATAAAGATGTAACCTTTAGCTTAGTTACTATTTAACACATCTAAAAATTACAATCCAATATAAAAATTCATTCACATTTTATGGATAGAAATAAACACATTCTAATGAAATTATTAAAATTTAACAAATGTGTCATATTCTTTTGATGAGTGATGGCCATTGTATTTGACTTCAGGGGCCACATAGCACTTCAAAATACACTCGAAGGCCAAACCACATTTTAACGTTATTTTTACAATTTTAAAAAAAGAACAGTTTATATGTTTTCTTTACAGCATATGTTTTATGCGGGCCAGATTTTGTCCGCGGGCTGCCAGTTGGCAATCACTGCTTTAGGTGATATAGTTAAAAATTTTTTTTTATAAGATATGGTCTAAAGCAAAAAAATTCATTGAGTCGTAGAAAGGATGCAAATTTCACCAATGTTTTATTTTAGTTTTGAAAAATAATAAGTTTTATACTTGCAATTGGGCTTTTGACTGGTAGTAAAGTTAATTCTACTACAGGTTAGAAAGAAAATACGTTTTCTTATAGGAGAGCTTGGCACAGGGAAAATTTCTGCCACTATATATATAATAATATTTTTCTTGCTATTGGGCAAGTGCCCGGTGGCAAGCATCCAAACACCCCTACAACATCCTCTCCAAAGCCCTCCTAAACTGTCCCACACCCCTCAACGACACCACATCCTCCTGCAACAAATTCCACTCCCTGACCGTCCTAACCAGCATTGACTGTAGTCCCCGTCCCGTCCTCCGCCAGACCCGCTGTATCTTTTTACTGTTGTTGCCTCTACCCCTATATCCACCCTTATCTAGATGTTCAGCTAGTGCACTCCATCATCCATCCTGTTCCACTATCTTATACATCCTAACCAGTCTTTCCACCCTCCTATCCTTCAGTGAGTTCCATCCCATATCCCTCATCATCACTGATGGCCTAAACTACTTTCATCCTCTCCATCCTGCCCTCGCCTTCTCCACTTACCCTTCACCCATCTGGCTGCCCTTCTCTGCACCTTCTCCAGTTCCTTCACCTCTATCTCAACATGGGGGTCCCACTCAGCTGCAGCGTACTCAAGAACAGGCCGGACCATGGTGTTGTAGGCCTTCTCCTTCACCTCTGAGTTGGCTCCCCTTAATATCCTACCCATCATTCCTAGCTCTTACCCTTTGCGACCACTCTCTGAACTTGACTTTTCCACCCAAGATTTTCATGCAGAACAACTCCTAGGTACTTGTACTCGGATGCCTCGCCTATTTCCTGCCCTGCCCAACTATAGACTTCCCTGCTCTTTTGCCTTTTCCTTGTAAACCGCACTAGTTTAGTTTTTCTAACATTTATCTTCATTTTGTTTTCAAGTGTCCACAGCCTTATCTGCTCAATATCTTCCTGTAGCTTGTTGTCATGCCCCACCACTGAATAGAGCACACAATCATCAGCGAATAATCGTATTCTGCTGGTAACCTCCAAACTTATATCATTGACCATTATTGTAAACAATATCGGACCTAGCACACTCCCCTGTGGCACCCCTGACGAGACCTTTCCCTCAATTGACACAGTACCCCCACTTTCACTCTCTGAACCCTTCCCTTGAGGAAATCTCCTATCCACCCGACCAACCTCTTGTCTTCTAATAGGTCATCCACCTTTTGCATTAGTTTCCCATGAGGCACCTTGTCAAAGGCCTTTTCAAAGTCAATGAAACATGCATCCACTTGCTTTCCCTCATCAACAGCTTTCACCAGGTCCTCCAACAGACCGGCCAACTGAGTCTCACATGAATATCCTTCTCTGAAACCATGTTGGTATTCCCTCAGCCAGTTCTTTTCATTCATCACCTTAACTATGTACCGTGCCACCAATCGTTCCATCACCTTCCCTGTATTCAATGTAAGACTCACCGGCCTGTAACTGCTGGGGTGCGACCTATCCTCTCCCTGCTTGTATAATGGTACCACCAGTGCCTCCTTCCATTCAAGTGGGAGCTTACCTTGTTCCAGTGACCTGTCAAACAGCACTTTGAAATATTTAATCAGCTCCTTATTAGCAAACTTTAATGCCCCATTTCCAATACCGTCTGGTCCGACCGCCTTGCTACTTACCAGCCCTCTGATGATCGTAGCTATATCCTTCACTTGAATTCTAAATTTGTCACCTCTTTTCCTATCCCCCTTATCATTCCTTTGCCACATGTCATGTGGCTCAAAGACATCCAGGTATTGCCTTTGTAGCATATCAGCCTTCGCCTTGTCTGTTGATGCGACCAGACCCTCCCTATCTTTCAACTGCGGAATCCCTCCATCTCCTCCTCTCATCTTCCTAACATACCCATAGAACTGTTTCCAGCTCTTATCTCTCCCTAGAGCCATTATGTTTCCCAAGTACTCGTTTTTTGCTCGTTTAATTTCTTTTTCTAGCTCTCTTCCCATCTCCTTTAGTTGGTCCCTAGCCCTCATTACCCCTTTGTTTTTCCACTCTGCATGGAATTTTCTACACTTTCTTTTCATTATTTTTATCTCCTTACCATAATATGGAGGGTCCCCACATGATCTTATCCTTTTTTGAGGGACAAATTCCTTCAGTGTTGTTTCCACAGTTCTTTTAAAGTTTTCCCACAAGATTTCTACACTTTCTTCCTTAGACCATTCCTCAAATCTCTCCTTAAGATGATTTTCTGCCCCTTTGCCATCCCCCCATCTTAATTGCCATATCACCTTGCACCCGGGATCTACTAATTTCGGCTTCTCAATTCCAATCTCTACCACAGGGATATCATGATCAGAGATTCCTTCCAAAACTACAGCATCCCTTATAACATCCCCAGGTCTGACGAACACCACATCCAGCACTGCCCCCGAATTCTCTCCAGCCCGCCTCGTAGGTGTTACCACTGCCTGCACAAGCCCCTTGTTTTCCAGCGCAGCTGCCATACTCTGCATTACATGTCCCATCTCCTCTGCCCCTTCAACCCACTGCACACCAGGCATGTTCAGATCTCCTGCTACCATAACACACTGCCTGTCCCTAAGTCTGTCAAGCCTCTCCTTGATCACCTCAATTTCCTGCCATCCCTGACCTGGAGGCCTGTACACAGCCAACAGTTTTATATTCCTACTCCTCTCACTTATATTAATTTCCATCACTTCCGCTTCTTCACTGATAAATTCTACATACCCTAGCAAACCTTTCTTCAAACAAACCATAATTCCTCCCCCTCTCTTGCCGCTGTCCCTTCTAAATATCGTAAACCCATCCTGCTGGATGTCGCTGTCCAGCACTTCATCACTCAACCAGGTTTCCACAGCAACCACAACATCTGCTCCATAACCTTCAACCTTAGGCCTACTCCACAGACTGTCCAGCTTGTTGTAAAGACTTCTATAGTTGACTACTATAACTTTCAATGTTGATTCGACTAACCTCCCTTTTCCATCCTTTCTGACCTCTGGTTGCTACTGCTGACTACTCTTCACCCTACTCCTCTCCAGGCAGCCAGCTGTCTCTTTACCAAGCACATCACCCAGGACTCTTTTACCATAATCTGTAAGGTGCACCTGGTCCCTACCAATGATACCCCTGCCTACCCACAGCCTGCTGTCCACAAAAGTAGCCCCACTCTCCCGGCAAACATCCTCATACAGATATTTGAAAGAACTGTGCAATGGGAGTGCATGACTGGATTTATTTACTTGGACATACTCCATTGCGAAATAAATAACTGTTAAAAGGAAAACTAAAAATGCTGCTAAACAAGACGAATTTCGCTGGACTGTACGCGCAGCGATTAATTCAGCTGGCTCACCAAAACCTAATATATCTCCTGATGAACTCAAAGCCATCAAAAATCTCAAATCTGATCCTGACATTGTAATCCTACCGGCAGATAAGGGCCATGCTGCTGTAGTACTAGATAAATCAGATTATGACAAAAAAATCACAGATCTCATTACCACTGAACAATACACACATCTTGAAAAAGACCCCACTGTCAGCATAGAAGGAAAAGTGTACCAAACTTTGAAAAAACATCAAAGTCACTTTCCAGACAAAATAAGATCAGAGCTGACGCCACACAGCAGTAGGTCACCCCACATATATGGTCTTCCGAAAATCCATAAACCTGACATGCCTCTGCGCCCGATTATCAGCTGTTGCAATGCTCCATGCCAAAAACTATCAAAATATCTCCTAAAAATTGCTGAACCTCTCATAGGGCAGACGCCAACTTTTGTCAAAGACTCTAAATCATTTTATATCCATAGCCAAAACATTGAAAATAGAAAACACCGACACCCTTGTGAGTTTTGATGTCCAAAGCCTTTTTACCAATGTACCTGTGGCAGAAACTCTCAACATTGTCAAAGCCAAGTTGGAAGCTGACCCAAACCTAAAAGACAGAACAACCATACCAATTCCGTCCATCATGGAAATGATTACCCTCTGTGTCACCACAACATATTTCCAGTTTAATGACAGATTCTACAAACAAACAGACGGCATGGCAATGGGCTCTTCACTTTCACCATTCATGGCGAACATATTCATGGAGAACTTTGAGCAGGAAGCACTTAGCCAAAGCAATAGCCCTCCTAAAATCTGGCTCCGTTATGTAGACGACACTTTCACTATCTGGCAACACGGACCTGAAACCCAGGAGGAATTTGTGAACTTTCTAAACTCATTGAGGCCATCAATAAAGTTCACTAATGAGAAAGAAACCAATGGCAGCATCCCTTTCCTGGACGTACTAGTTAGCAGGGAAAACAGCAGTCTGGAAACCAAAGTATACAGGAAACCTACACATACAGGCAAATACCTACATTTTGCATCCAACCACCCTAAAAGCACAAAAACTGGCATAATACGCACACTAACCAACAGAGCTGAGATTATTTGTTCCAACAAGAAATCCGTAGCTGAAGAACAAAACCAAATAAGAAAAGAACTCGCAGCCAATGGTTACCCAACAAACACCATCAAACAGCACATGAAACCTAACAGAACACTTAAGTCCACAGAAACAGAAAAACCATCAGGAACCCTAGTTATTCCGTATGTTCGAGGCCTTTCGGAGAAAATAAGACGTCTAGGAAACAAATACGGACTTCGAACAGCATTCCGATCCAAAACAACCATTAAAAGTATGGTTACCAGTGTGAAACCAGCCACAGACGAACTACAAACACACAACTGTGTATATCAGATACCCTGTGAATGCGGCCATATGTACATTGGTGAAACTGGCAGAGCTCTATCAACCCGTATAAAAGAACATAAAAACAATTGCAAAATAGGCGAAACTCAAAAATCTAGACTGGCCGAACATGCATGGGAAAATAGCCACAAAATCCTTTGGGAAGATTCTAAACCACTTACACAGGAAACTGACAAAATTAAAAGAAAAATAAAAGAATCAGCCTTTATTATTAGCAATAACAATATTTTCAGTCAACAGAGCATTGAATTACAAAATATGTGGATCCCATTGATTAAAAGAGAAACAAATTTACAGCACAAAATAAAAACAAACACTCAACCCACCACAACCAATCAGAGCCAACACATGCTGCGCGACCAATCAGGAGACAGCTCGTCTCCCATTGGCTGAGCACGATAAGGGGCTTTACCCTATATAAACCCATGGTTTTTCCAGTCTCCTCATCAGTTGCACTCGTGTTCCTGAACCCTGTGTGTCTACCTGATGACGGGAACAGATTCCAGTTCCCGAAACGTTGTTTATACTGACTGTTTGGAAAACTGCTGTGTTTTGTTTCGTCTCATCATTTGTGTCGTTTGTTGTTTTTTCTGTTTGTGTCCGACATATTTGTGTTTTGTTTAGTCTCATCGTTGTTTTGTTGTATTTCTGTGTTTTTGTCTCATCTCATCGTTGTGTCGCTTGTCAACTTAGCTATTTTTATATTCTTGTTATTTTTTTATTTTCTGTTTGTTCGTTGTTTTTATCTGACCAGATTCCAGTTTTGGAATTTCTTGTTGTGTATGTATCCTGATGACTAAAGCATACTCTGCTTATTTATGTTTTCTTGTATTATTTTTAGTTTTCCTTTTAACAGTCATTTATTTCGCAATGGAGTATGTCCAAGTAAATAAATCCAGTCATCCTCATACAGCTCGCTAGCAACCATTGCCTTTACATAATCAACACCCCTTCGACACACAACCCCACTGACCACTACACTATCCTTAGGAAATTTGATTTTCACCTGTCTTAAAAGCTCCTTTAGGTCTTGCCGTACCTCAACACCTATGTCTGTATGTGCAATGTCGTTGCCACCAACATGCAAAGTGACCACCCTTACAGTTTCACTCCCCCTCATACTACTTACTTTCTTACTCAGGTCTTTTATCTTGGCTCCCCAAATGCTGCCTTATACACACTTCCCCTAGTGATTCCCCTCAGGTCCACCCCCTTCACTATGGAGCTTCCTAGAAATACCACTTCTGGGTCCCTACCTACCCTGATTTCCCCCTCTCTGAATATATGACGCTTCCTTCCAATTTCCTGCCTGCTGTTCCCATCTACCTTTGCTTTCTTACATGGCTGCATGTCCCTGTCCCCTTCCTGCCTGGCTGTGCGTACATCACCTACTCTACTGCCCTTATTATCTGCCCTTTGCTGTGCCTCCCTTGTTACTACTACAACTTGTTCCTTGGCTCCAACCATCACCTCACTTTGCAGCTCCCTAGCACATACCTCTACATACCTAGCCTTACTGGCCCCTGTACTCATCTCCCTAGTCTTCTGTTCCAGCTCCTCTACTCTCTTGCTCAGCCTTTCTACCTCCTGCTCTGTTTCCCTTCTTTTTTGCCTCTCTTCCTTTAGTTCCCGCTCTGATGCACTACGCAAAGCTACCATTTCCACTTTTGTCTCATTCAATTCACCCTCCAGTTTTCCCAACTTCACTATCAGCTTTCCCAATCCTGCCTCCCTTCCCACTCCCCCCTCCACCCTCTCTAATCTATCCATCACCTCTGCTTCCTTCGCTTTGATTTGCTCCACCAACCTTTCTTTCCACTCCTCCTCCCTCCTTTTCACTCCTAGCCCCTCCACTATTTTTCCCCCTAGTATGCCCCCTAGTACACTAAATGCCCAGATGCCTCTCTCATCCTCTCCTATCTGAGTCCCTATCTCCACTCGCCCCATCTCCTGCAATTTCCTGACCCCAGCAGTACTCTTTACCACAGATACCTCCTTCCCGGATTTCCCACTCCCACATTCGACACACAACCATTCTTGGCCCAAGAGTTCCAAATCTTCCTCCCCCATTCCTAAGCATTCTGAATGGAACCATCCATTGCACTTGTCACACTGCACACCTCTACCTCCTGCCTTCCAAGTCTTTTTACAGATTTCGCTTCAATCGCTAAGAGACCAGATAAATACGAAACTGTAGTAAAATGAAATTTAAATAAACTTGGGAATTTTAAGTCATTTTATTAATTTTAAAGTGAAAAGAAACCTATTTTGCATTTTAATTTATCAGCTTTATGTAACTTAAAATTCAGGAAAGCTCTGTGATTGGTCAATTTGGTGCACTAGCAATACCAGCGCTCAAGTGGCAAAAATTTTCCCTATGCCAAACTTATATAGTCTGTCTCATAAAAGAATTCCACTTTACGACAGTTGTGTTGGCATTTATTTTTGACTTGTTTCCATGAAATAAGAAGTGTTTTCCTCTGCCACGCATGACTTTTGTACACACACACTTAGCTGAGTCTCAAACTGTGCAATTTATCAAAATCAAAAGTAATTTCCTGCAAAAATTTATACACATGATAGCCTAAAAAACTGTAAAAAATGGAATTCTTTCATGAGACAGACTATAACATTGATCTTTCTAACCTATAGTAGAATTATCCTTACCGGTAGTGAGCAGACACCTCTCCATCCCCACAGCTCCAAACCTCTAGTCTCCTAAACCTTCCAACCCCCCTCACAGTAACCAACTCCTCCTGCAGTGCATTCTACTCCCTCACCATCCTCACCAGCGTTGACTGTTTACCCCTCTCCGCTCTCCTTCACATCCTCTGAATTTTCTCACTATTGTTACCGTTTCCCTTAAAAGTTCCTGTATTTTGCAGGCTAAACTGCCCCATCCCCCCCTCCCCGTCCATCACCTCATACAACTGGACCAGCCTTTTTACTCTCCGCCTGTCCCTCAACTGTTTCCATCCCAATTCCTTCATCATGATGCTATGCCTAAAGTTCCTTTCCTCCTCACGTGCCTGACCCTATCTCTTCCATTTATTCATCACCCTCCTCGCTGTCCTTCTCTGCAACTTCTTTAGCTCCTGCATCTCCACCTTCATGTATGGATCCCACTCCGCAGTATCATATTCCAATACTGGACGAACCATCGTGCAATAGGCTTTTTCCTTCACCTCACCAATAACCCCCCTCAGCACTCTTCCGTGCAGTCCTAAAGCCCTTCTTCCCTTCTTAACCACTCTGGCCACCTGCTTTGTCCACCTTAGATCAGCCTGTATAACAACTCTTAGATACTTATATTCTGTGTGGCTTCCTATATCTTCTGCCCATCCCATCTGTATACCTCTCTACTCACCAACTTGGTTTTACGCACATTAATCTTCATTCTGTAAGCAGCAGGGCGCTTAGGCACGCTCCCCACAGATTCACCGAGCCAGCTGGATGTCCTTGGACATTGTGACTCTTTGCGTGAACAGCACACAAATTGGTGTCTTAAAATAGTTACACCTGGTAGGCCTTGCTTTCCTCTTGCTGTGTCATCACTGCCAAGCTCTGGAAACGCAGATCCGTCTTGAAGTCGTGGACGATTTCTTGCACTGAGTGCTGGAAAGGCAGCTTGCAGATGGGCAGCTTGGTGCTCTTCTGATATTGTCTGATTTCTCTCAGGGAGACAGTGCCAAGCCTGTAGCAATGTGGCTTCTTCACTCCTCCAGTAGCAGGGGTGCTCTTGCGAGCTGCTTGCATGGGGCTTTGCCTCTTTGTCAATTTGGAGGCAGTCTGCTTCATGCAATAACTGAGTTTCCAGAGTTAACATATTATATAATTTAACTCCCATTATGGAAGGACACGTTTACTAGTACAATGGCATAATAATCACAAAACATCTAACTTATCTAAATCCATTTGTTACAAGTACCAAAAGAGAAAATGAGCTTGCTGCAGACTGTTTATACTCTGTTTCATATAAGTTTGAATAAATTTGACAGCAACTTATGGGCATAAATTTTCAGTATTTTGTGATTTGTTGCACAATGCAAGACATTGTTTAGCTCTAAAATTAACCTGAGATGTCAATTTCAGCATTTGTACTGCAAAGTTTGCCTTCTGTGACACAAATAACAAAATATTACAAATTATTGCCCGTAAGTTGCTGTCAAATTTATCCAGACTATATGAAATTGAGTATAATTAACAATTTTTAGTTTACTTTCACTTAAATTTAATTTAAACTTTATGCTCATTCCAAATGCCATATAAAGTTGAAATGCACTTTACTTACCAAGTACAAAATTATAGGTTAGACTTTTAAAAGTCTTTTAATTTGAAGCCTTTTATTTTCTGCCGGTTATTTATTAAGTAATTTAATACCCATATTATGGATGTTTAAAAGAAATTGTGTTTCTGTTGAAGAGAGTTTGAAAATTATATTTTTTGTCAGTTGCGAAAGCTGCCATTTGTACTAAAGTGAGTTATTTTTTTCCATAAATGTATTTAACACAACAAAAAAATAAAATGCATTGTAATGGTAAAATTTACTTAGTAATAATTCTTTGCAATGAGCATATGGGGGCATAATGCAAATAGTTATTACAGCTTCCGGTTGGTGTCCAAGGAATGGGTTATAGCTTACCACCGAGCGGTTGTCCAATTGCCTAATTTAGGATTGCAACTGCTAGAAAAATGATATAGGCTGAAGAAAACATGGAAAGTCGTGTCAGTCAAACTAATTAATTAAACAAAAAACTTCAACATGACATTATGGACTTAGTTTACCTCTCCCTTCGCTTTTCTGCCATTTCTTCTAGAAAATTCTAAAATACATTTCGATACTTATTTAGCAAATTTTGTTGCTTAAAATGACTCACTGGTACTAGTGAACTTATTTAGAGCACTTCAATTTTTTAGTTGTACATCAGTGTACAATTAAATATACCTTTTTACGGGTGCAACACTAAATTTGCACCTGCGTTGGCGTCTGGTTGCGCTGCTTTGGAATTAAATACTCACACACAGCAATAGAAGACCCGTTTTACTTGCTCTCCACTTGCACTGCGTCGGTGTAAAAAGCAGGTGGTGATATTTAATTGGGGCCCAGGACTAACTACATTAAGTTAAGGGTCAACACAGTTGCAACAGCTGTGTAGAAATTTTTGTTATATTTGTGTACAGTATTATGTATTCTCAGCAGCCAACATTTAAGCGAAATTTGTTTGTTTGTCATGGTTGTTTATTGTATGTAGGAATATTTCTTAGGTAGTATATTTTTAGCACGCTACGTATAGTTGTTTTGTTTACGTTGTTCTAAGTAAATCATTTATATCAGCTGATTCCAGGGCGAGCAAAGAGACGTTTTCCAGAAGTAATGAAGAGTTTATCAGATCCATTTGATTCTTCAAGGTTCAACTTCACTAAGGTCAAAGACACTGAACTGTTATTTGAAATAAAAAAGAAAGGTGTTAAGGTTGAGGAGCTAGACAGGCATTTTGTTATAATAAACAACAGTCCTTTGGGTCACTGCCATTCTTTACTACTGCCAAAGTTGTATAGATGTTTACCCCAAGTGGCTACTATAGAGGGATTGGAATTAGCCATCTCCATTCTGCTGCTGAGTTCATCACCGTGAGTTGTAGTGCAATAATGTGTTTGTACTGTAAATAGTTGATTGTGTGCCTATTGCATTTTGTTTGGTTGTAATATTGAGGTGAAGGTAGCTCTGTTCTGCCTCCTGGGTAATGTACTAGCTATAATGGTGGGAACTAAAACCACATAAGTCTCGGAACCTAGCTACCACCTCACTCGGGATACTTGGAACAAAAACAGCATACAGTATGTCAGCCACCAAAGTACATATCATGGAAACATCCTTTTATAGATAGCCCTGAAATTTTTTTATGCTGAAAGTTGCACAGTTACCAATATGGCATAAGTAAGCATTATTCCAAGTCTTTTGTCTTAATTTTTTGATCAGATATTTTTTTTTAACTTTAGGAAAAAATTGTTTTTAATTAACGAGCTTCATTACATACAACACATTTGAAGTTATTTTTTCTAACGGAAAAAAAGCTGGAAATAATACATACATTTGTATATGAGAGTATCCTTGCATGTAATTTCCTGTCGTTTGCCAAGTGATTTTTATGGCACATAAGTTTTTTTGAAATTTCAGTGAAAAATTACATATTTCAAAGCTTTTATTTACATGAAATTGTTCCAACACATAGAAAGGTATCTATGGAATAATTTTTGCATACACATGAGATTCATGGGTCACTGCGTGATTATTTTGTGCCAAGAAATAAAATGTGTAAAACGTAGTCAGAAAATTACTTACACCTTAAAATAAGTTTCTCTAATGAAACAAATTTGAAGGTATGTAACTCTTTTTAAATTGCTATACGATGTAATGGGAGTATGCGTAGCTGTCTGCCCTTAACATTGCCTGATTGTATTACTCATAACAGCTAATATTTACTTTATTTGAAGGACATATTTGTGTACAAGATTAATAGTTCGGCCATCAAATGTTACGATAACGAAGCTGCAGTACGATGAATTAACCTAGGGCACAAACCGTTGATGACTGAGCTCTCGATATGTAATGTAGAAAGTCTATTAAAAAAAGTGAAATCTATGTTGCCTAAGCACATTGAGGTTGTATAACAATACATAACAGTATAATATATTGCCGAAAGTTAACTCCCATTTTATTAATTTCTCGGTGGCCGTACTTGCTTTTTCGGATAATCTGCTTGAAAGACTAAGTTTTCTCCCTGGTAATTGAAAGTTATTTTATCAGTGTAAAAGATAATATAATTATATTTTGTATTTACAATAGCATCATTGTGACACAAATATCACCTTGATATCTCATTTGGCTAACTAGATATTGTGGTCTAAATGAAAAGGAATTTTACACTTTTTCACCGCTTTAGTGGTCGAATTTTGAAAAAATCTTTCATTCTCATGTTAAACAATTGTATGAGTATCCAACTATGGTGAAAATCACGATGATAACCAGTTGGGGCAAAGCTAAATTGAATATTCATTCAAAGACATATTTTATCCCTTCACAGCCCTGAGAGTTCAAATTTAGGAAATTCCTGAAATTGGTTAATGGTCATTTATGAATTCATCATCTCAAAGTGAAAAGTAACTCCATATCTTTATGGGTTCGATAGTTATCGAAGTATTGCCTAAACACATTCCATAACTTTTCGCTCTCTTGGGTGTAGGTTTTCGAAGAAAGAAAGTACTTAAATCACAGTTAAGGTCATTTAAGGGTGTCACATTGAAGTGGAAACCATTATGATAGCCTGTTGGGTTCATTATTTATAGCTGATTCATTGAAAACACATTCCATCCCTTTTCATCAATTTTCACACCCTTACATGTCAAATTTCAAAAAAAAAATAAATTACGTTTCATGTATTTAAGTAAGCATTAATCTTAAGCAAAAACCAATTCATATATAAACATTCAGTGGGGTTGATATTTATTGATGATGAATTAAAAGTACATTTTACTCCCTCCCCCCCTTTTTTTTTATAGAAATTGTAGAATAGTTCGAAATAATATTTTAGGTTATTAGTCCTTACACTGCTAAAGTTTTTAAACTCCAAAAAAGAGCTATTACAAATATATTAATGGCAAAAAAAAAACAGATTCAGTGTTCTCCCAAGGCCCATTTTGCTGGACGCCTCACCCGGCTAGTTTTCTTTACCACCCGGCTAAGAAACAGACATTCCCATCAACACCATCAAGCTTATTCCACGATGTACCCAGCTTGTCTCGTGAACCACTTAGCTCTGAATTTTTGCTGGGGAGAACACTGATATTAATGTCACCCTTTATTTAGTAAAATTGGAATATATAAAAATACATTTTCTCATTAATAATGTTAGTTGTACAGAACCCATGTGAGTTCGACAATAATAGTGTACTTCATGCTTATAACACTGACGCCGTGTCCGGTGAGAGTGAGGTAGGAACGAAGCTGCGTCGGAATGCTCTGGGCGCCACCCGGTTAAGCATGTAGCCGGGAACATGAGGCTCGATGGGTCGTGGTCTGTTCGTGCCGGCGTGCCCCTCTCTCACCTGGTGAATCGAAACAGGTTACGAATCTTGCTGGACGAGTCAGAGTCCCGAAGTACACCACGTCTCTCTTGTTCCGTCCGCCGCGGCCGCTGCTTCCAGACTGCCTTCTTCATGCACTGGCAGAGGGAGGGGGCAGCGTAGCCAGGTGTCCTGCACTGGCAGATGGCCGGGCTGGCAGGTGTCGCACGTCGGTGTCAAGTTCACACATGCTCTGCCGCTGTCACAGATCTGCCACACACACTCAAGTATCGCACATCTGCCATTACCAACCAGCGCACACCTGCCACTGACACACTCTGCGAACACCTTCCGGACAGGTGCAACTCCACCTGGCCTGTGGCCTGGTACGACGACATACACCCCCCTCCTAAAGACGACTGGTCACGGCGGGTGTGTGCATTCGCTATGTATTCTTTTGCTGGTGTCGCCCCCGACGACTGAACACTAGGGTCTGCCGTGGGTCGAAGTCTCCGGCATCATCTCCTGAGTCGTCTGGTGGTGAACAGCAGGTCTGCTGTTTCTGTCGTGGGCGAGGTCGTAGGTTGTAGGGCTCCCTCCGGTGTCTGTTGGTATGGATCGAGGGAGTAGATATTGGGGTGCCGGCCGTCGTTAACACCAGCATGTCCTGGGATGTTGTGGTCTTTATGTCCTGACGTTCTGCCACTGGCGTCTGTACCGTAGGTGTCGATGATTGAGGGCCACCAGCCATGCCCCACTCCGGAAAGCGGCGAACACGATGACGAAACCAGACAGATGCTTGGCGTCTGCATTTCCATTCGTTCCTCGGTTTGGGGTTGACCCCTTCTTCCTGCTGGCCATTTGTGCTATGCTTGGACGAGTGTAACTGGGGTTGCCTGCTGCGTCGGCGTCGTGGTTGGCATTGAGGCGACTCTTCTGGTTCCTCGATGTGTATGGTAAAAGTCGTACTCTCCAGTGGCGCATCCAGTTCCCACACTTCCCGGACTATGGGTTGGAGTCTCTGCTCATCCTCAGCAGGCATGGTCACTATTGGTTCGGCTTCCTGGGGCGGTGTAATGACACCTGGCGTTGATGGGAGAAGTAACGCCAGTCCCTGAGTCTTCTCACATTTGCTTTGCGAGTGCTGTCTTCACTCTTGAGGTCTTCGGTTCGACTCCCGTCGCGCACCTCCCCTTCGCTTGTCAGCCCGCCGCAGCAGTCCTCTTGTTTAGCCCAACACTGCTCAGAAAGTAGCCGCCTGCCGCCTCACTGTAGACTCTGACGTCACCAAGATGTCTTCATCAGTCTCTGTCCACAAGCATAGCACCTTCTTCTAGCACGACCAATAGCGAACTCTCCCTAAATCTGTCGATTCGGCCCTCTTATAGTCTGCGAAACAGTCGGGGATTTACCACATTACAGGGGTCTAAAAATACGACATATCATCATGTTTCGGACGTGACTTGAGTCTTGTAGGCCGCTTCGTAGGGTAAAAGCGCAGTTGGGACAGGTATCTATGATGTAGTTTCGGCGTGACTTCCATCACGTAGCCGCCCAGCCTATGAGTCAGGGGCCAGTTCACAAAATGTTATGAAACAGCTGCCGACCACCGGCCTCCAAGTGCATGGCACGCAACAATACATTTTTAACTTCTCTCAAAAAAAGGGCCTAAGCGGCCAACACGAAAAAACTCTCATAACAGAATGGATCAACATTGCTCCATAAAAATTTGTAGGGATGTTGACAAAAACATTGAGAATCTAATAATAATGTCTCCCGAAAAAGGGCCTAAGAGGCTATGGGTCCTTACTGCAACTACCGCCTCAATTGATCTGACATGTAGAAAAGATACTTGGAAGTGGTGGTGGTGGCGGCTGCGGTGGTGGTGGTGCTTACTTATTTTATTTATTTGTTATGATATATTGTGCCTCCCACCAACCAAGGCCAATAACATGGAGACATATACAGATACATGTCATAATAATAATAATATAATTTCACTTGCAATTGGGAAACCCATGGTGGCAATAAAAACCTCTTCGCCAGTCAAAACTTTTCCATGCCCCTCCCCAGCACCAACTCCTCCGAAAGCAAATTCCACTCCCTCACCAACCTCGTAAGCATAGACTGCCTACCTTGTTCTGTTCTACCCTCATCTTGTTAATCTTCTCACTATTATTCCCTCTTTCTCTATATTTTGCCTTAGTTAATACTATCCTTACTTCCCCCAACCTCCCTCTCCATTCACCACCTTTGTACACCCTGACCAGCCTTTCTATGCTTTTCTTTTCCTTCAATGAGTTCCACCTCAGTTCCTTCAACTTCACTGATGGCTGAAAGTTCCCTTCGTTCTCACCAACCATTCCTTGCCTTCTCCATTTAGCCTTCAACCTCCTTATGTACACAATATTTGGTATAAAAAAATTGCAGGCACATGGACGTACATGTGTTTCTGTGATCACATTGGTAGTTATGCTATTTTAGTTCCAAGCGAATTTTTTCCTGGTTAGTGAGGTGGGCTGATGTAGTGACTTACGTGGTTTGTGCAGTTTCTCGTCCCAAGCGTCGTGACGAGTCCTGGAATCTGGATAAAACTATTTTCACCTCAGTGACTATTGATGTTGTATTATGGACGTATCTGTGTTGTAGTGTAAGTGTACATAAGTGATAATTTTTTTTGTAGATAAGGTATGTCTTCTGTAATTGCAGAGGGGTTGAGAGAAACTCCACTAAGCTTGAAGTCTAGTACGAGGCATGTCCGGAAAGTAAGCACCGGTTTGTAAGAAAGGCATAAAGTAATTTTATTCACAAGAATATTTATTTGTACATGAAACTGCATTCTTTAACCTATTTTCGACGTAGTTGCCACGATTGTTCAGGCATTTGTCATAGCAGGGAATCAACTTTATGCCCTCTTCAAATAAGGATGCCGCCAGTGTAGATAGTTACTGTGTAATGCTATTTTTCTGGTCGTCATCGTTGTCCAAACTGTTTCCTTCAAACTCACGCTTCATGTTCAAGAACATGTGGTTGCAGAAGGTGCCAAATTGGGGCTTTACAGCGGATGAAGGAACTGCTCCCAACCGAATTGTTGAATTAGGTTTTGTGTGACACCAGACACCAGCAGCATGGGGATGTGCGTTGTCATGAAGCAACACAATACCTTCGTTGAGCATTCCACGCCTTTTGTTTTGAATTGCATGCTGAAGATTTCTCAGTTCTTGACAGTATTGTTCCACGTTGATGGTTGCACCTCTGGGAAGGAATTCAACAAGCAGAATGCCCAGTCTGTCCCAGAACAGATTGCACATGATTTTTCATGCTGAAAATGTTGTCTTGAATTTTTTGTTGTTTGGGGTATCCTGTGTGCCTCCACTCCATCGACTGTGGTTTGATTCTGGAATGAGATGACAAACCAAAGTTTCATCACCAGTCGCTATCCTGCTTAAGAATTCATCTCCCTCGTCATTGTATTGCGTAAGAAATGTCAAAGCACTGTCAAGTCGTTTCGGTTTGTAGACATCCGTAAGCATCTTCGGAACCCAATGGGAACACAGTTTGCAATAGTGTAAACGCTTTGTGACGATCTCGTGCAAAACAGTTTTTAAAATTGTGCCCGAATCTTGCTGACACAATTGTACAAAACAAGCTGCTGTGAATCTAGGGTGAGCAAATGATCTTACGCCAAGGCACACACTTTCTATCTCCTATACCACACAATCCAAAAGGTAACGTTACAGCTCACACTAGGACTGGGTAATATAGTCGCTAACAAATACTAACGTAAACTCTTGCAGAATTAAATCAAAAGGAGTGTTTATTAATAATAAATTACACAGTGTTACGAAGTACAGCAAATTGCAATCCAAATTGCTTAGCATTGACCAAATATGTTAAAACAAAGCAAAATACATAATACACTGAAAAGTTTAATGGGGGCGTCAATCCCCTTGCAGCCGAAACGTCACCACATATCGGAAACGAGACAGAAAACTAACTGAACAAACTAAATGCGAAAGCAAAGGAGAAATAAATAATCAAAAAAAGGCTTACCAAAATAAAGACAAGTAGGTATGGGTGCCGCGTCGGCCATGAGAAGATTGGCAGTACATAGCTGAACGGCGAGCGGAGGCAGAGTGCGTTGAGGCAACCAGGTAGGGGACGGCTTGGAAGCTGGAAGGAGGGGGGGAAAGGGGAAGGGAAGACACGAAGGCTTGACGAACGTATGGCGGCGAGAGATATAGTGGGATAACTAGTTCATTGGCGGGGCTCATTGGCGCACTATTAAAAGTCTTCAATCTTCTTTACAGGAGCATATATTATACCAGCATCATCTTATATCACCAAGTCCATGGAAAACAAAATAAGGGTGAGCTAGCCCAGCTCAAAATTAGTGGAAACACATCACAATGTTCTCGTAATATGAACAGTCTGTTTTCACGAATTGCCTCATTCACTTGTTCAACCAAACCATCGGACACAACAGAAGGCCGCCCACTCCATGCTTTGTCATGAACATTGGACCGTCCATCATCATTTAATTGCCTAACTGATTTTCTCACCATATTGTCTGTCATTGCATTGTCACCATAAATCTCTATCAGTTGACAATGAATTTCAGTTGGTTTAACATTCCTTGCGTTCAAAAACCGTATTATGGAATGTACTTCTCAGTCTGCGGGGTCAAAAATTGTCTTAAACGTCTCTGAGAAACACAAACAACTGTAAACGCAATATGATCAGGCTGTTCTGGCATTAGTGGAGGGACAGTGAACTATATAGACCTGTGCGTATGTGCAGAACAGCGACACTAGAGTTTGCGGTGCCAGTAGAATGGTACTTACTTTACGGACACACCTCGTAGTTGATATGCTTATGGAAAGTTGAATTTAAAGGTGCGTTGAGACAGGTATATGTGCAAGCTGTAGTATTGGGTATCACTTCCAGGCTCCAGCTCGCTAACATCCTAGTTGTACCCCTTATGTGATTAGATAATGGGTAAAGTGTAATTAATAGTACTTTGGAGAGAAAAAGTTAATGTGTATTGAAGTGCTACAGTAACAGAATCACTAGGAACATGAAATACTTCATACACAAGTAGTAGTAATAGGAGGATAACAGGCCATGATTACATACACTGTCACACGTTAGAACAGAGTAGGTCACTGTCTCAGGGCCCTAAAGAGGTTTGGAGAACTTCATCAGTACATCAGACCTGTGATGCAGATACTTGTAGCTTGTAGAGTACTAAGAATGTGTTCCAAGTACCCAACAACACCACATTTGCACTCGCTCCCAGAATTCCTACAAATCATTTTGGAAAGTATACACACCCCCACTCCCACTCTACTCGTAACATTGTAATTTTGGGTATTGTGCGTTCAGTGTCTTGTTCTAAGAATTTTATAACTATTATTTGCTATATATACTGCAGTAAACAACTAAACATTACTCCATGGTATACACATAGAGTGTGAATAGAGCAAGCATCTACAAACACTCAGTATCTGCATTCACACCCTTGCTTTCACACACTCTTTCTGCATAACGAAACAACACTTCCGAGTGAGTGTGCGCTGTTGCTGATATTTGTACTATTTGGAACTCTGCTTGAAAATCATTCTAATTGGATTAGTTTTTAATTTTACGGTAATGTTTTAACGCTGAAATATAGGTTGTTGGTGACAAAGTGAGCTCTTTTGAAAACCATGATGTTTAGAACAATAATTAAGAAATATTATTTACTGTGTTCTTAGATGTTAACTTTTGAGTTCTATACAGTAATTTTGCTACATAGGTTGCATTGTTTGTTAAAAAACTGTCTAGAAACTGTACGTTATCAGAAAGGAAAAAAACGGATTTCAGTAGTTCTTACTTTATCTCATACCACTGTTAGAATACTTAATTTTTTCTTATGCTTAACTTAGGCAAAAATTTTGAATACATTTTTATTTATGTTCATGTCTGGGACACTTAGGCGCTAAGGTTTTTCTTCTGCAGTGCAGTTTTATTTGTATTGGTGTGGGAAAATAGTTGCCTTGGTAGGCGTTTGTGACAATTTTACTTGATCTGTTTGATTGAGTAGATGTTACTTTAAAAATCAGGCAAACCGCATACAGTAAAAGTCTACTGGCCTGAAAGAACTCTAAATATTCAACTCTGTCTTGTCGCTGGAGCTACTCAGGTGCTCCTGCTCTTTATAGCCAGCAACAGACAAAAAACAAGAAAGCTCATGCAAAAAGTGAACACAACAGACTATGGCATATGTACACACAAGAAAATATGTTATAAGGTGTTTGAGTGCATTTTCGTGAAAAATATAACGTCAGAATGATTTATGTTTGTTGGAAGATAAGTTTGGAGGAGTTTATCAAGCAAAAACGTCACCAGAGAACGTAATTGGTATGAACTAAATTGTATAATTATTAATTGCTAGGCCTTATAAACATATAAATTGTTAACATTTTACATTTAGTTGCATGTAGTGAACTCTCGATTAAAGCAAAAAAAGCAGCGGTTGTGTCGGAGAACTTATATCACTTTGCAATATCTTGTTATTCAAATTTTTGGGGGTTAGCTCTAGCATTTTTATGCTGTATACATTACTAGCATGCAATTGTAATGCTATATACATATTTTTTATCAGTACAAAGAATGTTCTGCACTGTTCTAACCTGGTCTAATAACAGGTCTGCCAGATCGGTGACTGAAATTACTGCTCGTGCAGATTTTGCTGTATTTTTTTAAAGGCAGCCAATATGCTACTCTTCGAATTTATGTACGCTTGGAAAAAACTGTTAAAACCCTTAACGGCTGAGTAGATCCGACCATGTAACCAATACTACCGAGTATATTATACGTACTACATTTTTATAAGCGCCTAATGTGTCATCTCAAGTTATTTAACAAAGTAAACAAGTATATTATTAAGTAATTCAGTTGAAGTAGTTATGACCTACCTATGTCAGTGGTTCTTAGTTGTGTAACTGTTATAGTAACTGTAACAAGTGATGTACGCCTACAGAAATTAAAAAAATGTAGCATTTTTAGCTATAGAATTTTTGTTGCCATAAATTTTGCATAGATCATATATTTTGATTGGACAGCCTGATAGTATGTATTCAGTTTCACAAAGTAGAGACATGTCAATCTCTTAGAAGTGATAAAGTAGAGCTCTTATGTACTATTCGTTAAAACTTTTTGTCATCAGTTATTAACCGACAAAGTATTGCACTTGACCATATGTTTGCTTAAAAATATAGTAATATTATTTTGTTTTCTGGCAGCGCCATCAGAATTGGCTTCAACAGTCTACTGGCACATGCTTCTGTGAACCATCTTCATTTTCACATCTATTATCTCAAAAGACCAATGCTATTGGAGAGCATTGTAAGTGTGTGTGTAAGAATTTTGTTTTGCAGAATTATGTTATTTGGTTTTCTTTATTTTCACAGCCAAATTGTTAAAGAAAGGACCTCAGTGTGTACACGGGGTGATGCTATAAATATTAAATGATACAAACTCATATCATTAAGTAAAATAAGTAATGTTGATAAGAGGAAAAAATGTTAAGTTTTTTTATGTAGTTTTGCAATGAAAACAGTTATACTGATCATTCTTTCTCTTTATGTTGAGAAAATTATCTTCAGTATGTTGGTTTAAAAGTATGTTACATTTTTTAGTATTTATTAGTGGAGAAGCTGTTGTGCAATTATGGTATATAATTTAACATGTTGGTTCTGCTATATCTAAGATTTGGTTTTACAGTTTTTCAGGCTGTGATGGTTAGCTGTAGGTATAACAGGAATACATAAGATTTACACTGTTGCTGGATTGTGAGTTCTTTAGCAAATGCTATAAACTTTTTTGTCTAAAAATATTTTAGTTGCTTTTAAATTTTTAGAACTTCACATTGTAAAATGTAAGATTTTACATTATATTTAAATTTTTGTGTGTTAAAATATTGACATACCTTTAAATTTTATTGTCTTTTCTCTCATTGTTCAAAGTAATACGTGTTAACTGTTAAAAAATTCAAGTACCGTATTGGTGGTGTTATCAATATTTTCTTTACAATAACTTTATTTTAGTACTTTATGAATTAGCATGCAAATCACACTCCGAAAGGCATAATTTGATACTGGATAACAGATGATAAACCACTGAAATTTGTAATACTATATTTTATATTTGCTTCTGAGCTTGGGCGTTGTGAATTTTTATGTGATAACTGGTGTTGTTGTTGTTATTATTATTATTATTATTATTATTAATACTATAAAATTTTTGTACTTTTTTCTAGGAAGTTCATCACTTCAGTGGCCCATGTTTTGTACTGGTTGATTACCCTGCCCCTGCTTTCATGTTCCAGTTGACAGATTTTGGTGTGTTTCAACTAGCAAGGTTTGTTAGGATAACTACTCAGTAAAAGTATTTTTACTATGCTACTTACCTGAATATGACTATGTTTAATTCCAATTTTTACTCTCCAAAAACTTGGGGTTGTCTTATTTTTTGAAATTTATGACTACCGGTACTAGGTAAAATTTTTTAAAAATTTTATTTAGGTAATGCATTTGTCTGGCATTTCACATCTGTCTTGATGTAATAAAATATAAATACATGGAAAATGAAAGTCTTCACACATAAATGTAGCAAGTGTAAGTTGAATGCTCATTCTAATGCACCATGTGTATTTGTTTTGGGTTATGTGAATTAATACTAAATATTTTTCGTCAGACAGAATTTCTTTTCACCATAGTGGAAATGTGTGCTGTATTACATTTAAGTAAAATTACTAAGTAGTAAGTAAAAAAATTAATATCTGAAATATTTATGGTACCAGTAGGGTTTGGGCTTCAAATTTAATTAGAGACTAAAATATTCTGTCTAAAGAATACTGTTTAACATACAGGTTTCCACAATGTCTTGTTACCCTCCTGTATGTAGTCTATGCATATTGTTATGGTATCTTGTGTTGTTACATAACCTTAAGTATCCAATGGATCCGTTTGGGCTCCTTCATTCTCATGGCAGAGAACAATTTTGCACCAAGTTCTGTGAGACATCTTCTGAAACATTTGGGGCGAATACAAGCAAAAGCAAGCCTCACTGCTTCTTTGAGTTCATTTGTGGTTTCGTAGGGTTGCTGTGCAACACACTCCTTTATGAAGCCCCAAAGTCTATTATCACATGTCGAGAGATCTGGGCTTCGAGGTGGCCATTCAAATGGAGTAGGCAGCACTGCTGAACCTCACCCAATCCAACGATTCCGAAAGACTTAGGCAAGGTATTCCTTAACACAGATGGCATAATGGGCTGGCCCTCCATCCTGTTGGAACCACACATCATTCAGAATACCAAGTTCCTCCAGTTGTGACACAAACCAGGTTCGCAGCATGTCCAGATAAGTTGTCTGGTTCACTGTTCCATCAAAGAAATATGGTCCAAACAAATGTCAATAATTGTTCATTGCAGCCCATATTATGACATGTGGAGGGTTTTGTTCCAATTCCTCGACATAATGTGGATTTTCCTAGGACCAGTACACAACATTCTGTGATTGACAGCGCCGATAAATGGCACACTCATCACTGAAAATGACCTTTCCACGTTTTGGGATTGTGTCGAAAGTCTGAAGAAGCAACGCACATGCATCCCGTCTGCGGGGTAAATTATTGTCTGATAACTCCTGAACGAACATGGGGCAATATGCGTGAAGATGCAGGTCGTTCTTTTTGTGTTTGTGCAGTGTTGATCGCTGTATTCCAAGCTCCGCTTATCGTTTGCGGAGCGACTTCTTTGGTGATCTCATTACTGATTTCTCGACTTCCTGACATTGTTGCACTCTGGTTGAAGGTCTTCCAGTTCGTAGTTTATCTTTTATGTTGCCCGTTTCAAAGAGTTTGTGTTCCCAATGCGGAAAGGTTTGTTTTGGTGGCGCCTCTTTGTGGAATCATTGTTTGAAATCGGCATGCATTTCACGAGGTGTCTTCCCAGTATGAGGACATTCGTGAACCCAAGCACTAACAATAATCATCTGTTCCAGGGTGTATTCGCTGGTTTCACTCATGGTTTATATTCCTTGTTTGCAACACAACCCAACACATGCCATAAATCCACTGGATACATAAGGTTATGTTACAACACAAGATACCATATCATAATACCATAAAAATATGCATAAACTACATACAGTGGGTACACAAGCCATTGTGTACAGTACGTGTATTGCATTTGGATCTTAATAATAGTGAAGAAAAGAAGTGGTAAGCAATTTGCAAGTCTATAATGATTTGATTACTTGTTGAACTGTTCCAGCTATTCGGTTAACAAAAATGATCTCCTTTGATTGCTTTTTCCGTTGAGACTTTGTGAAGAAAGAATTTGAAGTTTCGTACAGATCCATGCAATAAAAAATCTATTACTGCAATAATGTGAAGGGACTTGGAAACCAACACGTGAGTTTGTAACCAACAAGTTAATTCAAACACTCAAGTTAAAACATAAAATATTATATAGCTCGACAAATAATAAAAACTTTGTCTTTCATTTTATTCGCTATTGTAGAACTACACCCCCATGTCTGAAATATCTTCAATTTTATATAAAATCTCTGCTAGGCTCAGTTTCACTTAAAATCTGTGCTAGGCAAAATGATGACAAAGCTCACAATTTTGCTGAGCTTCCTTAGATTTGATCAAAATTCTTTTTCAGTAAGTATGTCAGTGTTAGTGTGGTTCGAAATGTCATATATACTAGTCTGTACAATAACTTCATTTAACTAGGCATGAGAAATACCATTTTTACACATGTTAAATACACTAGAGGGCAATACCAAACACAGCCTATATTACAACGTTCTAAAAAGTTGTGACGTGCACTAGCAGTACCTAGACAGCTGAAAGTGTGAACAATTATTATTTCTGATGTTTGCAGTGCATTAACATTTGAATAACTATATATTCTGTGTGTGTGTAAGTGATATTGTATAAACGGTAATCAACAATGTGGACTTGTTAATTGGACTAATTATGTTGCTGCGGTTGACTGGCCTTCATTGCTTCCCTGACAAATTGTCAAGATGGCATTGAATACGTGAGATTATGTTCTTGGTTACTGCCGTTCTTTGATATTCATTGCATTGTGTTAATATGGTTATTTTCACTCATAATAAAGTTGTTATTGAATATTTTTGGCCGTCCGGTCTTGATGTTTCATACCTGTTTTGTCTATAATAGTAATGTGTCGTTTTGTTGCAGAGTGTTTTTAAATTGTAAAACAGCACAGGTTGTGGTTTAACTGCCTTCTCTACTCGTACTGGTCGGCAGTGTGCAAGTCATCATTGTGTCGTCAGTGTGGTGTCTGTCATCGTACTTTGCTACTCTTTGAACAGAAAGGCCCTGAGATAGGCCCAGCAGTAAACTCAGACCCTGCATCTGATACTAATGGTGAATCTCAACCTCTTGCTGTACTGTCCACAGTTACACGTGCTGTTTGTTTCTCTACTCGCACTGTACTTTTGTCAACAGCCTTGCTGCATATTCTCAGTGCCCTCTAAGAAACCTTATGTTGTTCAAGCTTCTTAGACGCAGCAAGCTAAGTGAGTTTCATCACTGAGCATTGCATTCAGAAACTTGGCTTGACTCGGCGGTGTACTCAACTTCCAGACCATGGATTGTCAAACACTGCAGTCAATGCGATCAAATCATGCACATCTGCTGTCTTCACCCCGGCAGGTCACCTAACTTAGAATTTGCCTTTGATGTGTTTGTGATTCTATGCATAACTAACAATCTGCTTAATGTTAAGTTGTCTAAGGAAGTGTGATGATCTGTGGCACATTTAAAAGTGGCCTATCTAGCGTTTGATATTCCTGGGCCTGTTTACTTATTAATAGCTGCAGATATTTTCCCTCAACTCTTCTGTGTTATGTTAGATTCTGATGGGTCAGGTTATTTCAGATCACACATACTTTCTGCTAAATCGGATTGCACATCACTTTTGACAGTGTCTCCTGTCGAGAATGTCGTGAAACACTTCTGGAAAGTTGAGCTATTCCCACAAGTCAGACTTGGATCTACTGATGGGTAAAATGTGAACCATTATTTGTTGAAACCCATAGTCAAGATGAAACTGGCAGGTATATTGTGTTGTTGCCATTTCATTCCCAAGAATCTGAGCTGGGTACGTATAGGCTATAGGCAGTAAAAAGACTGTGTCATTTAAAAGGGCGTCTCAAAAGTGATGCACCCCTTAGGAAAGTGTACAGTGAGTTTATACAGGACTAGATTTCAGCAGGGCACATGGAAAGGATTCCTAAATCACAGCTGTTCTCTAATGCGTACTAGTACATGCCTCATCATTGCGTGCTCTGCCTGACGACTAAACTGTGAGTAGTCTTTCATGCTTTGTTGGTCAGGCCCAGATTGCAACAGGACATTATTGATGTTATCGTGAAATTTCAGCTGCATGACATTATAACAAACATATCACCAAATTACCATCTGTCCCAACTATCAAGATTTTCAACATGTTGCTTGGCGTTTTGATGATGGCAACCCTGTGGAAGATTTTCTCTTGAATACTGTGACGTACAGTAGAACACCCCTTATCCGTAATTCTAACAACCGGAACTCCTGTTATCCAAAACAATTTTTCCAACGATTTAAAAAATTATTAATTCCCGGGTGTGTGAGGTTATTTTTGTGCACACCCGACTGTACTTGCTCGCCAGACATGCGCACGCTCACGCAGTGTTATCTGACGCGTCAGTTCACGCTACGCACTGCATAGCTAACGAGTTGTTTCTGTGTTGGCTCGTGACCGCAAAGTTGTGCTGTGATTTATCAAAATGTTAAGTAAACATAAGTTACCGCCTTCTAGTGATACTACCGCTAAACGGCAAAAAAAAGTTCTTACGATTCAAGAAAAAGTGGACATGTTGAAAAAACTGGATTCCGGAAGTTCTGTGAAGTCTATGTGTACGATGTACGGTAGGGGTGGGCGAATATGAAAATTTCATTTCGAAGCGAATTCGAAGCGAATATGTTGAAATATTCACAAATTCGAATCGAATATCGAATCGAATATCAAGTAAATTGAATTTTTTTAACAAATATACAATGTAAAATAATTTACGCTGTTAAGAACTTACCTTGAAGGCTAATATAAATTGAGTAAAAAAATGAGAGTTTTGTAGTGATTTGCAAAAAAAATGTTTTTAGTGGACTTATTATATGTAATTGCTCAGGATGTTGTTTCAGATGATTCTGTAGGGTTGTAGTGGTACCTAAAAGAATCACAAAATCCCAAAAAAAATTCAGTTGATTTTATAAAACTTAACAGACCCTAAAATCGTATATTTTTTAAATTTCTTTATGAAGCACCTGTTGGAATTTTGAATTTTTTCTTGCATGTTTCTTTATTACCGCGGACACTTTTAGTAAAAAAATAATCAAATAGTGGTCATGGATTTTTTGGCAGGTGGTCCAGTATTCAGATCTGAAGTGCTTGGCTCCATTAGTTGATTTTATAAAATTACAAAAATAGTTTTCCAGGTTGTCTACTTCTACGTAGTGACATTCGTTACTTTGTATTCGCGAGGCGCTTATGGAAACCTACCTGGAATATTCCTGTTGGGTAGCATTGGTCACGTTATCCTTTTGTGCTGGTATAATATAGGTATGTAGCATTAAAATTGCGTACAAGTAATAACAATTTATTCCATACCTGAATTACG
>PNEQ01009425.1:0-22243 GCA_003012365.1 Medauroidea extradentata
GAAAATTGTCCAATGCGCATGCGCGAAGGGCGCAGATATACTTGCGTCGAGCCATTTGCTAGTCGCAGATTTTCAGGCACTTTGCGCCATCACGTGACCACTTGCACCTGCGTATTTGTATATTTAATACCAAAGCAACGCAGCGCAGGTGCAAATTTTGCGCTGCACCTCTCAAAAGCGATATTTAATCGCCCCCCAGACCTGGTCTTCTACGACCGTGCTCTCCAGCAAGAGAAAGTGGTCCCTTCATGTCGCCGAGCGCTAGTAGTAATTTGGTGGAAGATTTGTCTTGTTTACATTTCGCGTTTTAACATTTTTGCAATTATTTACATAAAATAATGTTAATAAGGTAAGCTGATATAGTATATGCATGTTCCATGTTCATAAATGCATTGGCATGTGTGGAACTGTTTATAAAAGTAGTCTGAAGGAATATATTGTGTATTATTGTTTTAGTGAACTCATTCGAACCAAAACTATATATCATGCCCTACAAAATTTTAGAATCGTTGCAATGTGCATCTACGTGTAAAAAATTAAAAAATTAAATTTTATTGTCGTAAAAAAATGTGTTCCAATACAAAATTACGTTCCCATTTTTTTTCTTCGATATAATACTCGCAATTCCGGTAACAACTTCACATTTTAAGCTAAGCCAAATACAAAAACAAGACAAATCTTCCACTAAATTACTACTAGCGCTCGGCGACAAGAAGGAGTAACATTTTATTCCTCAGTGTCAAGACCTCTACCTTCATAGACCGTGATTATAAGTTAATCTAGTTTTGGTTTCTTTCACTTTGGAATAGTGATGTGTTCTCTAAGTACTGAAGAGGTTTCGAACCTCGGTGTGAAGGAACGTCATTGTAGCTTCGACTTCGAGACAGTTTCCTTCTTCTTCCCTGAATTTCGAATGGATATAAACGTATTTCGGCAGAACTCAGCCCAGATGAGGGGTTCTCTGCCGCCAACATAAAATAGACACTACAGGGAGCGTTTAGTTTAGTCGGAATATTTTGCCGAAGTTTGTGTTGCTGTTTTAAAGAAGTGGCCAACATAATTTTTGAGAATTTAGTTTTGAGTGAACATGAAGCCAGCGAGGGATTTCTCCATGTAAGGATAGCCATCTTTACTGTTCCAATGACATTTGCTTCACGTAATTTTGTGCTACTAAATACCAATAAATATTAATGAATTTCAAGTGGTTGTGCCAAGTATCTTACGTAAACGTAATTTTAAAGTGTTTTGCAAATGTGTCCGAGACATTATTTCATGATAATTCTGAGTTCAGCATTGACTCCTATTTTTTGCATAGCTGCGTATTACCCAGAAGTCTTGAAAGGACTCTCATGCAAACCCTGACCTTTATTAACTTGATTTCGTTTTACTATAGCCGAGAGCAACGTAACTCAGAAAGACTGAACTATATTTTTATTCTCAACTTTAACTTATTTTCTAGATCAGCATTTCACGTAATTTCAGATTTTGCCAAACGTCTGTGTTTTTTTAGGGTGAGAGAGAGAGAGAGAGGGAGAGAGAGAGAGAGTATTTAATCCAGGATTTTAAATTCACAGCATCTGTTTCTTTTCACTTAATTTTTTTTAAAATAAATTTCAGTTTCTTTTATTCATCTTAACTTAATTTTTTTTCTTCTTGGGTTTTTAATATGTATTTTCACATGCAGATTGCCGGATGATAAGTGAGAGTAATTTACCATCGAAAGCCAGAAAGACTAAACACACTTCTATATTTAATACTACAAACTTTATTATTCTACATAGTCTACCCTCACCTGCTTTTCTGTACACTACCACTAAGGGCAAATTAATTACAGTACTAGAGAAATTAAAATTATTTAATTAATAAATTTAACAACTTTCAGTGGCACCCAACGTGAGCCAGAATTTTTACAAGGCTTTCTAAAAATAGGGTCATCTAAAATTTTAATTCATTTTATCAGGCACGTATACATATATTTTTTGCATTATAATTATCATGAGCGACAGCGATTCTAGCTCTGAGGGATACTGGCTGCGCAGATCAGAGGGCAGGCACTCCACACTGGTCAAGAAAATACAGCATAATTTATCAGAAATAAATTCAGAAAACGGGGAAGTCGCAGTTTCAAATATTGATGGGGCAAAACTTTTGTCCGCTAGCATCCCAGTAAGTAACGTAAACATGGCCGCCAATGACGCCGCGCCGACCGGCGCCGTACACGAACTAGGAGAAAGGAATACTGTGGAACCGCTAGACACATCCAATCCTGTGGCTCCTAACATCGCCGATGTCCCTGGTAAGACAACTAGCTTAGCACCAACCACAGCTACACCTGAAGGTCATAGCACACAAATGGTGGTAGACTTAATTTTACGGCTAGACACTAATCTAAAAACGCAAATTTCTAGTTTGCAGCGACAAATCACAGATGTTGGTACCGAAACCCGTACAGAAATGTCTGCACTGAAAACACAGATCGATTCACAACGTAACGAAACCAGTACAGAAATGTCCGCACTGAAAACACAGATCGATTCACAACGTAACGAAACCCGTACAGAAATGTCGGCGCTCCAAACCAAAATTGACACATCTAGCGCTGAAATAAATGCAAAACTAGACGCACAAGAGACTAGACATAATGAGCTACGTAATGAACTATGCATCGTCCGCCATGACACATCTGAAGTTAAGGATACGACACAACGTCTCGAGCGGGATGTGAACGAGCTACGCAACAACCAAACCGACACCGAAACAGCAGTCTCTGAACTAACATCTCAACTAAACAGTCTACGTGTAATCAATGAAAATACACAATTACACTAAGTACTACTTCAGCAGAAATGAGCACTATTGCCACACAGCTTACAAATGTTCAAATGCATACAAAAACTGTTGCGACGGATGTCAAGCAATTAAAACAGGCCCTAGATCGCACAAACAATGAAGTTGAGTTATGCACGGCTAGACATGAGACAGTAAACCAGACACATACCAGCACAGAAAACAATAATTTAATTGAGTTGGAAAGAGGTTTAATTAATGTGGAACAATCCAGACTCGACGCCATGCTAATTGAGTCCCGTCAAGCACCGAGCGCACCCGAAGGCGAACGAGCGAGCACGAACGCCACCGAAGTGCAACAACAGACTAAATCCAACGGTAACACATGTCCAACACACGTGACCTCATCACCAGACAATTTTAACCTAAATAATCCAATTCAGTGGTTTCATCACCCCAGCATACAATGGGTGGAACACTTACCCACGTTTTCAGGATTTTCACATGAGAACCCTGTCACTCACCTGAAAAAAAAAATGGAAGAGTACTTTACATATTTTTCGCTATCGACAGAGGATAAATTTAGGTGCCTGTCGAACAGCTTTAAACATGCAGCCTACTACTGGTGGGAACTCTGTAAGGAAAACATCCATACTCTTGCACAGTTCCGCGAGGAATTTTTCAAAACCTTTTGGAACGCCAGAATACAGGGTAACATCAGGGCCCGGCTTCATAACGAAAAGTACGACCCGCGCAAAAATAAATCACTTGAGCAACATTTTGGGGAAATGTATGAAAGGACACGTCTAACCGCACCCATGGAGGATGAGGAGTTTGCGGAGGTCCTTATTTCTCAGTTGCCAACACGATACCAAGACCGTTGGGCAGACAGGCCTTTTACTAACTTGGCCGAATTTAGGCACCAACTACTGCGCATTGATCAAACGTTGTGGCAGGGAAATCGCGAAAATCGTACAGAGCATGATAGTCCTGCTGCGAGTAATACTCAGCCACTTTATCAACAGCCGAGGTATGAAGCAAGAAACCAATAACAGGGGCAAACACACAACAACTACCACAACAACTACCACAACAACAACTGGAACCGTGATCGTAACCAACCCAAGGTTAACGTGTTGAATCAACAGTATTCACAGTCGCGACACAATAGCAGTAACACCTACGATCACAGGAATAGAGACTACAGATCCTGGCGGGGTAGTCGAAACCGTTATCAACCCGACTATCGTAAGGGGAATGCAGAGCGACGTTCGCCCAGTCAGTGGAAGGAGAACACGAGTGAGATTACAGTCGCGCCGAATGCATTTGTAGACAGAAACGGATCTGTATATTTTGTGTCATTTGCTAACAACCAGAGCGAGAACGGGTCCAATAATACTAATTCGCCACAGAGAACACGTCAGTACCAATGAAGGTCGTCATCGCCTTACCAACATGTTAATCAACAACAAACAGTAGCCACCAACTACAGTGTAAGTCAACCTATTGTAAGCCCGCAAAATGTAAACACTACTAGTCAGTTTGCCAACTCAACACTGCCTGTTTCAACACAAGCATCGCCGATACAGAGTTATTTTGCGAGAAATACACCGTGAAGCCCGAACGCACCGATCTACGTATCAAATGTTAGTAAAAGTATGCAACCAGCTAGCATAACGCACACTCAACCGGCGTTAAACTAGAGGGGGTTGTCGAAGATAGTCCCTCAATGCCAACCCAACATAGCAATTCAGTGGGGACCGTAGAATGTGTACAGTACAGTGACAATCTTGTAAATTGGAATTTTGAACTGCCTATAATTAACACTATTAATGTGGACGAATCAGATCGTGATTTTTTGCTAAATGAAGGAGAAATTATTGGAGAAGGTAATCCAGCTTTGTGTCCAGAGATACTTTTGCAGGTTTGCAACATTATAGTTCCGGTTTTACTTGATAGCGGAGCAGAGGTCAGCTGCGCAAGTGACGAATGCATTTTAGAGTTAGAAGCTAAAGGAGTAACTCTATCTATTTTGTCAGTTCCTCGTAGTTTGAAGATAATAGGAGCAACGTCAAGAGCAAGTCCAGTTGTTAACAGACAAACTCTTTTGACTATCGACTGCTTAGGGAGCTCTAAAACTGTCTCAGTTCTAATTGTGAAGGGATTAACGAATGCAGTTATTTTAGGTACTGAGTTCTTAACACAGTATGGTGTTATTTTGAATTTTGCCGACTGGCTTATATCAGTCCCTGACGAGGCACGAACTATTGCTATACCTAGCAAGTGGCAAGTTACTGATAAAGTAGTCAATTTGTTAAGAAAAGACACAAATACTCGCCACATATTTTCTATTTCTCCAGCAACAGTTATGTCCACCGCTGAAGAAATTTCTAACGCAGTATTAGCCTGCAATTTAATTTCTCACTCTCAAAAGCAACAACTCTACAGTATGCTAATTGATCATGAGGCTAATTTTTCTGAAATACCAGGTAGAAATATTTTGTACCAGGCAAAGATCAAGGTTATCGAAGGCGAACCATTTCATCGCATAGCTTATCCAATACCAGGTAAGTACCTAGCAGAAGCCGAAGATTATTTACACCTTATGCTTGATTGGAATATCATTAGGAGAGAGGCTAGTCCTTATGCAAGTCCTATGGTCTGTGTGAGACGTAAGGATGGTTCTGTACGCCTATGTTCGGACGCAAGATCGCTGAACAGAATCACTATTAAAGATAGAGAATGCCCAGTACAAACACGTGACATTTTAAGACTGTATCAAGGAATCAGATTTTTAAAAACGTTAGTCATTACGAATGCGTATTGGCAGGTTCCTATAGAAGAACACTCTCAGCAATACACTGCTTTTCTGTTTCGGAACCAACAGTTCGTCTTTGAAGTAATGCCATTCGGACTTTGTAATGCAGTAGCAGAATTTACACGCTGTCTAGATCTAACCCTAGGAGAAGAGTGCCGACCTTTTGCACGAGCGTACGTAGACGACATCCTAGTTACGTCCGCATCTTTCGAAGAGCATTTACACCATCTGCACATGGTGATAACAAAGTTAGAAAGAGCAGGCATGACTATTAAGATCAGGAAGTCACTGTTTTTTCGAGAAGAAGTGCCATTTTTAGGACACCTTTTGACACCTGAGGGAATTAAAACATCTCCTGACAAGTTGAGAGCTATAGTAGATTTCCCTATACCTTCTACTCAGAAACAGTTACGAGCTTTTCTCGGCATAATTGGCTTCTATCGCAATTACTCCAACCAAATAGCTGAGATCGCCGCACCTTTGTTTGAGCTACTAAAGAAAAATAAAGTATGGGAATGGTCAGAACAATATCAGAATGCCATGTTGCAGCTTAAGGCAATATTTTTAAAGGATCACGTAATTTATCACCCTATATAAGGTCGCGAATTTTTGCTCTACACCGACGCATCATCTTACGCCCTAGGCTGTAAACTTGCTCAATTAGATGAAGATGGGACAGAAAAAAACTGTAGCCATGGCAAGCCGCACTTTAAAAACAGCAGAACGGAACTACACTGTGACTGAAAAGGAAGCGTTAGCTATTGTTTGGTCACTTCAAAAGTTTCGAGATCTACTACTAGGAGAGAAAATAAAGCTACTAATGAACCACCAAGCTTTGACGTGTTTAAAGACTGGTAGAGCTTTCTGAGATCGACTTACAAGGTGGCAACTTTTATTACAAGAGTACAACATTGAAGTCTTGTATATAAAAGGAAGTGACAACGAAGCCGCTGATTATTTAAGCAGAATTCCAGACGAAGAGCCGTCACGTATTAAGCCTCCATGTAATTCAAGAGAATTTCACATCTTAAGTACTATGCCTACAATGCTCAAGAGCAGCACAAAATAAAACCAACCTTTCCAACAAACAATCATAAGACGAATTTTGCAACAAAGTTAAGACCAAGTTATCTACAGTATCGTCAACTGATAAACTTAACAGGGTTTATTGTCTAGATTCAAACCAGATTTTATTTCATCACAGTGACAGCGACAAGCCATTTTGTGAATTTTGGAAACCTGTAATATCTGCGAGCCTTGTTTTGGAAGTAACAGTTGAAGTACATCAACAGCTTTGTCATTTAGAGTCTACGAAGTTGTACGAAACCCTTAAGAAGATGATGTACTGGCCGAATATGCTGAAGACTGTCAAGAAGTCTACAACATCATGTGACCTTTGCCAGAAGGCGAAACATCCTCCTGAAAACCTACAAGGAGAACTGCAGCCCATCCTACCTACACGACCTCTACAGTTAGTGTCAGTCGATATTTTTGGTCCACTACCAAAGTCAAAGGCAGGTGTGAAGTATATTTTTGTCATGCTGGACATTTTCTCCAAATACACTAAACTTTATGCTATCGTGCAAGCAAACACAAAAACACTGTTATCTAAAGTTCGTTGGTTTACCACAGAGATAGGGAAACCATAGTGCATCCTATCTGACAAAGGCAGTCAATTTACGAGTGATTTGTGGCAGCAAGAACTGAACGCAATGAATATTAAGCCAACATCCATCTCTGTACGTCATCCACAGAGTAACCCAGTCGAAAGAAACATGAAAACTTTAGGTACTTGACTGACAATACTTTGCCACGATTCGCAGCAGAGCTGGCGTGACAAACTGCCACTTGTAGAATTTGTTTTTAATCACTCTGTGAACATATCTACCGGTTTCACCCCACTTGAAGTATGGTCTAATTGCTATGTTGAGGCTATCGATATTTCGAAATGCATACCCAAACTAATAGCGGAGTTACCACAAGAAGACCCAGATTTTGTTAAAGCGGAAGTACAGAAATTAATTTCTGCAAGATTGTATGCAGCAGCAGAAAGCAGGAAGAAGTACCATAAGGTCAGCAAGACTAACCAACTTAAAGTAGGAGACCTAGTTTTGAGAAGAACAAGTCATACAAGTTCTCTATTTTACCAGGTGACCAAGAGGTTATTTTTAATCTTCGAAGGCCCGTTAATTGTGTCTGCAGTAATAAGGAAGAATTGCTATGAACTTATTTATCAAGATGGAAAACCAGCGTGAAGATACAACATAACCCAGCTGAGACAGTATGTAGAGTGAGCGTTTCACCTAGAGAGACTGATGCTATATTTTATTTTACCTGCTAAGTGAGTTTTTTTTTTGCTCAGGTAACAGCTATTGATTGTGTTCAACGTATGTTATTGTTATTTGAAAGGCTATATTATGAGTTACGAGAAGTTATATACAAATGAATATGTTGATGTCAGAGGCCTTTTATGAGTTGTGGATAGCCTAAATTTGTATTTTATGGTGTTATATTGACGATTGGTCGCAAGTGAGTGAAGCCAGTAAGCCACCACTATTGCCTAAAGGTACCACATCCATATATTGATTAGAGGCTATATACGGCACCGCCTACGACTTGAACAAGTATAACTCAATGTAACAATTAACGGACACGAACACTTAGTAGTGGAGCTAGTTTGCATCTAAATTGTGGTCAAATTTCGAGAAGGATATATACGCTAGGTGATCATTCCACGTACTGTACGCCGCTTGAACAACATTATTGCGAGTAAGAAACGTCTTGAAGAGTTTATCGTATTTCAGTAAGATGATACTCAAGATCCTACATAAAGAGAATACGCCTGCTGAATGTTAAGGGTCAAAACACACACACACACACACATACACAGGTTATAAAACTTTGGTACTTACTGCGTTTCATAGCTATCCAATCAAAGAAATATGCTGAAGAATTTATTTGTTTATTTATGTCTGCATTTTTTTTGGCGAATAATAATATTTATTTGTGGTAATATTGAAGGTCTATCTTGGATTCGACACACTTCTAGATTGTGTATGTATGCATTGAATGTTTTTTTTTGTGTGTATATAATATTTGAGGATGTTTGTAAAAATTCTACATTGTTGCATTGTTGCAAAGTTTGGAGTACTGTATTGTTATTCTTCACATTTATTCAGTTGAGATGATATTTTATTTTGTGTGCAATGTTGTACCACAATTTAATAATGTTGTATATATTAGTTGTATTAGTTTTTATTGTTAACATCATTTTTATTAGGCATCTGAGCACTTGAGCATTTCAGCGAAGTCGTTAGGAAAATGAGACAGCATTGTCTTTGTAAACTGCTATTTTCCATTAATTTTCGATAGGGTCTTCCGATTTGCATTTTAGAGGTTGAAATAGGCAGTGCTAAGAGATAGTTGTTACTACCCTCTCTCGCCCTGAAATAATGCATGAGGCGGCAATAATTTGAATTGCACCAATGGAGAAGACTGCCGCAGAGGAAGAAAAGAGAAGACTTCAGTGATTGTATAATTTTAATGTGAAATAGACTAAATAAGTTTATGCTCTGAGGTCCTATAAGTAGTTTAAGTCAGACACAGTAATAAGTTTTGAAAATACTTTTACCATTAAGCAAGCGCCATGTTCCAGAAACTTTGCTTACCGGGGCGGAACTTTTAACGTGTGATTTACGTTTTTTTTTTTTAATGAACAAGCACAATGAAAATTTAAATAATAAACGTTTAAGGCACAATAAACCTTTTGGCACAAGTGTTTGTGTCGTGAGACTCTACTCTTCGTGTTATTTACTTGTAAACGATGAGCAATAAGCGGAGCGGCGCACAATGTCAACAGCCATTAGCGAACTGCCTGCTGGGAGCATTGCAGTTGCGCACTGCCTACTACGCAACGGTCGCAGAGAGGAGCGGAGACGCCGTCCCACTGTCGCCAACTGCCTAGACACGTGGCTAGTGCCCACATGTATCGCACAGTGTCAGTAGGGGGTGCGGGTCTGTTCTGGGTATGCAAATGAGGTGTGACCTTGACCTTGGACAATGACCTTGACCTTGGATTATGACCTTGGACAATGACCTTGACCATGACCTGGGACAATGACCTTGGACAATAACCTTGAACTGTGACCTTGAACCCGTGTGACCTCCTATGACCTTCAACCCTTGTGACCTCCTATGACCTTCATCCCTTCCCCTATGTGATGTCTTATTGGCTGTCCCCCCTCCTCCCTTCCCCTATGTGATGTCTTATTGGCTGTCCCCCCTCCTCCCTTCCCCTATGTGATGTCTTATTGGCTGTCCCCCCTCCCCACTTCTCCTATGTGATGTCTTATTGGCTGTTCCCCCCTCCCCAGTATTATGCAGCTACTGATTTGTTGAAGGGGAAGTGTGCTGTGATTGGGTAGAGTAGAAGGGGTACATGATTTCATTTTGGTTAAAGGATATGATGACGTAGTCTAAATATATCTGTGACATCATCAGCTTCCAGTCAAGCTGTGATGACATAGTTATTTATAGCATATGATTACATCATCGATATATATATATATATAATACTTACCTCTTGTGTCACAACCTTATCCTTCGTTTGCTGGCGAGAGACTGGAACCTGGATCTCCAATCACCAGTATGAAATAGGGTCCCCCCTCTTTTTTCCCCTCCATCCCCGTATACTATTCAATTGGCATAGTTTTCCCCACCATCCTGTATATTATTTTACCCTGCTAACCTATATAAGGGAAATCGTGTTGTCAGTACTCCAAAGGTCTTCGTGGCGTGAGCTTCTATCTCCGATTCGAGTCTTGATTAATTAATAAAATAATATATTTAGGTTATGTGCGATAAAAGATATGTAGTTGCATTCACTCCAGATGATAGCTACGAATACATAAAGACTGGTTATAGGAGAGTTGTTCTTAAACCAGTGTCTAAATGTAAACAATTACAAGTATGCAATGGTAAATTCCATTTGAGCGGATACTGGTTAAGTGCGGACGTCTTCATCAGTGCAGTTGAGAGGTGCGGAGATCTCATGTGTGCAGTGCGAAACATTAGACCATTCTCTGTGCTGCCCAACATAGCGAGCAACTTGGCGGTGTTGGAAGAAGGCGAAATAATCACGACAGCAACAGGAAAAAGTCTCGTTTACTTTGAACGAGAGCATTTGGACTCCGACGACATATGTCGTGCATTGCATGTACAGAGGTAAAAGTGTTCTCAGCACGCCGTGTAATAGCAAAGTGTATTGTATACGAAAAGTTAATTTGAACACATCCTGTGTGTAATTTTTTTTCAGACATCCTGTATAAAGCCCCAGGCTAATGTGCGACTCAAAAGACTGTGACGAAACTGAGTTATTTGGCTCTGTTTTCCAAGAAAAATTTAATCCTGAAATAACTTATAAAGATATCACGCCTGGTTATTGCAGAATAATCTTTCAACCCGCTTTTGGTTATAAACAGTTTGAGACTTGTAATGGTTGTCATCATATGAGTGGGTATTGGGATTGTGAAGGAGTGTTCCACAGGAAAATTACGTACTGTGATAACCCTAGCTGTCCCGTAACAAACATTACACCAGACAGTGATCTTCCTACATCAGTCGACAACTTAGCAATACAGTCGGAAAGTGAAATCGTAGCTCGTACCCAAGTTGAAGACAAAACAGAGTTTGTAATATACTCCGACTGTTACAAATACACAGAGCGGTGGACAGAAACGTGTACTGGTTACGAACACACAACCATTCTTCACCTACACGAGTTCATCACACCTTGTGCACCTTGTGTTTGCATTCTGCCCAACACCCCAGATTTATTTTAACATTATGTATGCTTGTATACAAGGTTTCAATGATCTCTATAGTGAAGAGTTTATTATAAAGGAAATAGCCATAGCCTTTTCTAACGACGATAACAGTACGTCAGTATTTACATTTCTACCTCCATGTGACTGAAGCGAACTAAGTAAGGAAATGCTGGCACATTACAGACTGCAAACATACGAGAAACACGAACTAAAATGGAACTGTGGCTACATCCTTTACAACGATGTACCAAAGGTTTTGGATAGTGTGTTGTGCGAAGATTATCCTGTATATGTACTAGGCAATCAACAGAAACGAATTTTATGTAGTGTTTGTTCGAGTAATGTGAAAATAATAAATATTAAAAAACATTTTCCATTCATATCGTTCCACAGTTTGGTGGATAGATATGCAAATAAACGGCATGATACCCATAAATAATATTTTTGTAGTCGGTGTAAAACTGAAGCATTACGTGAACATCTATATGTAAATTGTTATGTATAAATTCCTATGTTTGTATACTTACAGGAAAAAATAACATAGTAAATTGTTTCAAAACTAATCATTTGTGATGTAAATAAATGCTGTGTTTGAATACTTGTATTTTAAAAAAATGTTAGATTCATGTATGTTTACGAGATGTGCAAAATCATTGTATACACTCTGTAATAAATCTTAAAAATTATATACATTAGTGTTTTTTTTTCTTCTTCTCCAATATATATTTTTGTAAAAACTCATTGCTTGTTAAATAATTGTTTGATTTAATGTTTTAAATTTTGTGTTTATGAAACACATTTTCTTCTTAATAAGTTATGTAAATAATGTGTTTTGTAAAAAAATAATTTTGATTACTTTAAAAGGAGAGAGAAACTTCATTGACTTTTAGGCCGGTATTCCCAAACGTGTGTATAAGGGTTTAGGTGCAACATATGTCATGCCTAGGCCTTATCGGTATTCCTAAACGTTTGTAAAAAGGTTTAGGTTCGGACATTGCTTATTCAGGACTGATCTGTGACTTTTCCTTGTCATAATATAATTACGCATGCACAGTACGCTTAGCCCTACAGACGGCTACACACGTTACAACGTATTTTCATCGCTTGCTGGACGAATATGGTTTTTAATAATAAAAGAGAAAACAAAAACATTCGAATCATACAGAAAATGAAACTTTGTGGTAGCAGGAGTACGAAATAATAACCCACTAGCATTTTAAAAGCCCAATTAATTCAAAATAAACAAATTTGTGGTTTTAAAAGCATTGCAGTAAACATATATTTTTTTGGATCCCGTGTTGCAAATGGTTGGATAACTCAGACGTTACGGTGTCGGCCCGGTAATAGTTTTATTAGGGTTCGAATCCCGGTCACTCCAATTTTTTTTTTTTTTTACTTTTTTGTATGTTATGTATCACAATAAGGTAAAAATTAAATTAATGTTTATTTCCATAAATATAGTTTCTAAGCATTAAACTGACTCAAAAATATAGAAATAAATGTATAATGAAACATTAATGAATAGAAATTTTTTCCCCCTGTAAATTGTAGTCAACATGTAGGAATACCACATCTAGTGTACGGAATATAATTACTTGACTTTTTTTGTTCTTTAATTGCTTGCAAATAAGAATTAATAATGGACGTACGATCAATAGGCACCTTTTGTAAACCGTCCTACTTAGAAAATATGCAATTGCAATTGTTAAAAACTGTTGTATACTGTTGATTTAAACACATTTTTGTAAGATACGATACGTTTAACTAACATTCAGAAGTTCTGACTAAGTTTTTATTTACAAACATTCCCATATTTTTTAAATTAATTTCCGAAATAAAATTTTTACAACAAAAATAAAACGAATGTCGTTTATATATTTTTTCCTAAACAACTCGTATTTAATCTGCGTTACGTCATTTTAAATAAAAGTTTCAGAAATAATTAAATGTGTTCACAATATATTCACCTACGAAAAAAAAAATTGTAAATCTGTAACGGGATGTTTCCAAAACAGCTAGCGTGTTACAAATAATTTGTAAAATTATCTCCAATCTCCTGCCATTGTAATTCAAAATTTAGTTAAATATATTAAAATTAATTACAGATTCGTAAAAGTCTAATTAAAAAATCGTTTGTACGACAGAAAAACTGCTCTCTGGTTTTATGACTCGTGCATAGAGACGATAGGATATTTAATAGACGTGCCAATGCTGCTCTTAAGTTAATAATTATTTTTTTTTTTTTTTTTTTTTGTATTTTGTAAGGGAAATCTCAAGGTAAGTGATCACATTTAAAAATTACAGTTTTATTTTTAAAGTAAACACACTTGTACACTAATCTGCGAATGATATGTGCATATATCGAGAAAGTACAAGCTTAACTAATAAGACTACTTTCCTTAGTTTGGTGCAAATAAACCAAAAAATTTCTCATTGATCATGTAGATGTAAACGTTATAAAATATTCCTTTGTTTCTTCATGTGATTCTGTCTTCTAACATAGTGAATCTACAACAATTTGAACTAATGAAACCAAAGTTTGAAAAATTTAGTTTTTAATTTTACATTTTCACAGAGTCGGCGCAGATGTTATAGGAGAAAATAAATTAATTCATGACATGAAATCTTGGGAAATAGAGTATGTTCAGTATTATCAACGTTGAATCGTCAAATTACATTTAATACACAATGACCTTGTAAGTTATGCGGGATAATTTCTTTATTTTTATGAGGCTATAGCTTATGAAATATATGTAAAAAATATGTACTAAAATTTTCTGCAAAGTGAATTATAGTGGTAGTAATATTAACCAGAAAATAACTACAAAATGTTATTTCTTAAAATGTAAAGCAATATAACAAGTGCTGAAACAATTAAAGACCAAATATTCTATTTTATCAAAAGAAAAAAAAATATTAAGTCAATTTTAAACTATTACCCATTTCTCGTAATCATTAAAATTACATTTTCAACTTATCTTTTCATACATTTCTCCATGCAGTACTAATAAAAAATTTTCTTAATCATCCTGTGTTAAAAACTTAAAATGATATATTAAAAATACGTTAATATCAAACATGTGTACCGAGTTTGGTGATTTCCAGATGCGTGGTTAGTGTAGATATCGCATGTGATCAAGAAAACTTAAGATACATTACCAGCATTTTGCTAGGCTAATGTAAACAACGTCTCTCTTCAAAAAATTAGTTTTGTTTATCTCATGAAGAAAAACGTTTTAAATAACCGCCATTATGAAAATAGGAACTAAGTACATATAAGTCTAATCAATTTTGTCTACTGTACAATATATATTTATACTTAAATTTTGAAAGCTATATAACACATATTTAAATATATATTACTGTATTTATGATTTCTTTTAGTTTGAAACAATTTAAAATGCAATACATTACGTTTTAAATGTAAAAAATTAACGTATTTTTGTTACATAGCTATTGAAAGTCACTGCTACTTGTTCTATAAAAAAAAGCACTGCCCAGCGTCGCCTTCGTATATTTATAACCGCACACGGGACGGCAAATAATAATCCGTGACTTATCCGATACCTTCAGAACGTTTAGGAATACGGTTACGAGATACGACACAACCCTTGCTCTTCTGTGCACATTATTTCTGTACAAACTGGTAAACTTTATATTACCGCTTGCCTGCCAAAAATCATATTTAACAATACGAGACCGGCAAACAAAAAAAAAATTGTACTTAAAATAAAACTTTACGATGGCGAGAATGTTAAGGGATAAGCTACAAGCTTTTCAAAAACCTAAAACCATTAATAAATAAGAAAATTAATATTTTGTAGACAGTTTGCTAAATGCGGGCTTAAGTATAAAACTTTATGCGTCATAACGATACTAGCGCAGTTGGCTCAAGTGGCAAGGCGCTCGGTCAGTAAGCAAATGATTAGGGTTCGAATCCTTGCTGATCCAAGTATTTTTTTAATTTTTTTTATATTGCACAGAATATTATTAGTAGTAGTAAGATTACATTAATTTTAGGAATTATCGTTTCTACACATTAAAATTACATGATATTCGACCGTTACGATGTTATAATCAACTATTGGTAAACAGTACAAACTATTTGTTTTCGCTGTAAATAACGTACAAAACATATGTAAAAAAATTTTTTTTTAATGTTTTACGTTGTGTGTGAAAATTTTTAAATTTTTTTTGCTAACATTAACATAAGAAATATTGTGTCTAGAACGATAAAAATTTGTCGTCACGTTCAGATGCACATATCTTATTTTGTGTTTTTTTTATATATTAAAATGATAGAATTAAACAATTAATTTTCCGGGATAATTTTTAACGCTCATAACAACAATTTATACTCAATTAAAATTTACAATGCATCTTCGCTTTTCATTTTGATGCATATAAAATAACAATTACGCAGTGTAAACGTTATTAATATAGGCATTCTAATTTGTCCACATTGCCCTAATAATGCAAAAAAATCGTAATTAGTAAACATTTTGCATCACAAAAAAAAAACATGTTTCTTTAGAAACTACTAAATATCTGCGATATATTTACTATCAACATATTGTAAAATAAAAGCACATTTCAGACGTTGACAGTTGACAGGCAACATATTTTAAAACAGCTCGCGCGCTGTATCAGTGTTATTCTGAAGTCTTCGAAGATTGTCAAAAACACTTTTTTATTTCATATATTTAATAAACAAAAGGTAAGGTAAGTGAGCTTTACGTATCGTCGACACCCAGGTTATTAGAGACTGTTTCAAAATGAAATTACTGGATACAAACAAAGTTTCGACTGAAGCATGAATTTCACTTTGCTAGAGATATGTGTTCAATTACACGATAGAGCCATTGCTTGAAGTATGATCAAGTAATAGCCTGTGACAAAAGAAAAAACTTGTCAGTTTAGTGCGTTCGAGACGGTGAGAGACCTAATTTATGTGCCACTGTTACCGTGACAATACCTTAGTTTTTAGTATTTAGTTGCGGCATAATAATATATTATATTTTAAGAGTGATTGTGAATTATGTTTTGAATATAATTCCATGTGTCCGAATAATATGCTAATATAACATTTCAGGTCATAATCAGCAGAAAATATGAACGGAAACACTGCGATCGCGTGGCTACTGTACCTACTGTTTTAACTTTTAACAAGAAACAGTTATTGAATATTTTTATTGTGACCGTATAATCCGTGATTTTTATCTCTTTGTTACTGTAATTATTTTGTAAACAAATTCAAATGCTAAATAATACGTTTCAAAAGTACAAAGTTTAACGTGTTCTTGTTATAGCCGTGGTAAACCGTCAGCGCTCATAATCCTTCATTTGTTTCTAGTCTCGCGCGGGCCGGCGAATAATAAGCCGTGACTTACCTGACACCATTTTGGGACACGGCACAAACACGTCTAGGAATACGCTCAGCGAGTAAGGTCTCTGCCGTTGCTTTTCTGGCGCCTGAGATGGTAGTGCTTATGTAGACCCTACTTTTTGTTTAGGAATACCGGCCTCAGACCAACAAAAAAATTCCTATAAACTTACATATTAGAGGAGAAATTACGCATCATATTATTTTCTGTTTAGTTATATAAAATACATTTAATTTCCTAATCTTGTATGATTAGAAAATTAAAGTATTCTATATATAACTTAACAGAGAAAACACATAAAGAAAAGGAAAATAAAGGATACTCACCAAACAAAAATCCAATTGCTAGTTTCACACACTAACGCACATATATTTACACAAATATTTATACAAAAAAACATATTTACAACAAATTAAAAATATTTTCCATTTTTAAAAGTTTTTTTTTTAAATTTCTTTTATTTCCCATTTTAATATCTTCTTTAATATTTCTTAAGTGGACACCGGCCGCACGTCTCCTCGGTGTTAATGTTGCAGCCGGTGTTGATGGTGGTGGTAGTGTTGTTGATGATGGTGGTGCTGGTAGTGTTGTTGACGGCGCTGGTGCTGGTAGTGATGATGGTGGTGGTGCTGGTAGTGATGTTGGTGGTGGTGCTGGTGGTTGCGCAGCTGGTGTTGGAGCTGTCGTCGGTGCCGCCTCCAAGGCTCGAAGTGGTGACCTCGCTGATGAAGGTGACGACGGCACAGCCATCACCCATGGTGGACTCCACAACGGACTCCTTGTAAGGTCCACCACAGGTGGTGCTACTGACGTCATGTTCCTTGTCAGCGAGAGTTTCAACCTTCTCCTCGCCCTCCTTACTGCAGACGTTGATGGTGATGGCAACATCGCAGAGGGCGGTTGCCAGGCCGGTGGTGGTGTCGATGGCACCATTGTCGGTGACGCGGGGTGGATGGCAGGTGGTGGTGTCATACCCGCCAACCTCCATGCTTCTTGAGGCGGCGGATTGTCACACATCCCCGCCATCCACCGATCGCACCACCCACCCATGGTGTCAGACACTTGTGCCAACACCCACGGTGATATATTCACCAGTGTCACCGGTGAAACATTCACAGGTGTCACCGGTGAAACATTCACAGGTGTCACCGGTGAGTATAACACTGTAGGAGGCGGCGTTCTGGGCGGCGATGTTCTTGGAGGCGGCGAAGTTCTTGGAGGCGACGAATTTTTTGGAGGCGGCGAAGTTGGTCTAGGCGTCGAAGCAGCCACCGTCGATCTTGTCACCGACGTGTGAGACGATGCGGGGGTGGTCCTTGGTGCGGTGCAAATACCCCTGCCAGGGCTGTTCCTAGCAGGAGTCTTGACACCCCCGCTCCCGGCTCTGCCAAACGCGTACGTGCTGTCGTCACACTCGCCTCCGCCATCTCGCACGCCCTATCAACAACTTCAAAATCGACTGTGCTCCACTGCGGCCACATTGTTACGTCTCAGGATGTAGGGTTTGTGTATTTATAACGCACGTTCCCCCCTCTATTTCTCCAGCAGAACCAGTCTTCATCCTATCGAGAGGAAGAAGCAGTTGCTTGTCCTTGAATCCAACCGTTTTCCCTCTCACATTTGAACGGTCATTACCAAACAAAAAAAAAAGAGTAGCCAGATTTCCCAGCTATCCTCACGTCTTAACACCTTCTCCTCATCGAATGGATAGCCTACATGGTTAGGCCTCGGTCTTTTGTGCGTGAGGTCCTGGGTTCAAATCCTGACTCGAACATGAATGTTTTGCACTCAACCTTTACACCCTCATAATCTATTAAGACCTCGTTATTAAAGGGAACTAATTTCCTCTCACCCCTCCCATACTTTTTTGTGTGATTGTTAGTAAACGAATAAAATTAAATTAAGTAAGTTAAATCTTTTTTAGGTAACCAGGAATTAAATTTAGAAGAAAAACCACGCCAATGAACTAAAACCTTTCGCCCTTACATCTCACAATGTTCTGAATTAAGTATTCGTTGGGTACCTTTGCTTTCTGTAATTCAAATGCATAGAAGCTGCCTTTAATTGGGTCACCACTAAGGGCAAATTAATTACAGTACTAGAGAAATTAAAAATTATTCAATTAATAAATTTAACAACATTCACTGCTCTGTTCTGCTCTGAACCTTTTCACTATTATACCCTATTCTCCCACTCTACCTTAGTTAATAGGCAGCCTAACATACCCTAACCTCACACTCAGTTTACCACTCTGTACATCCTGACCAGATTTACCACTCCTCTCCTTTCGAACATTGAGTTCCACTCCAGTTCCTTCAATATCACTGACGGCCAAATGTTCCCTTCATCTCACCAGCCTGCCCTTGTCTTCTCCATTTATCCTTCACCCACCCTGCTACCAATTGCTGTACCTGATCCTTTAACTTACTATAGATCTTTTTGAAAAACTAACATAACTGAACTCATAAACCTGTAACTTACAACATCAATACAATTTTAAAAATTGTCTCTCCTTCAGTTGTATTTAGTTTCCCTTCTTTAACAAATTTTAAAAACTACCCTATTTATATTTTTTTGATATGCCTACTCATTACTAGATTTTTATTTATCTTCCCACTATGACTTGACTGAATGTAGGCACCCACAAAATTAGGCTAGTGAATATCAGGACTGATCTGTTTGTGTCGAATCTTAACACTACTACATAAAGTTTATTTTATTCTAAAAAAAAAAAAAAAAAAAAAAAAAAACTTGATTTTGCAACAGTCAAATACCTAACGAAAAGAAAAAAAGTATATGACTTACCTGATATAAAACTGCTGGTGCAAACTTTCGTATGAAGGCTTCTCCAGTTTGCAGACACACTGAAATTTTGCTTTGAGTGTCTTCTTTATGGAAGATATTTATTTGCTTTTAAACACAAAGAAACTTATCGAAAATATTGATTCCCGTCTCTATCACATTTATTTTGTAAGACACACAAGTATAAATTTAAGTGAAGTCGGTAAAAACACTTGTCACTTCTCATTTGCACTACAGTACTCCAATAATTACCACAGAATTATGTCGTATTAGATTATGAATTATATAATTATCACACAAATACATGCAAGATTATTTAGTTGACAGCTGCATAAAGCTCTCTCGTGCTAAAAGTTAAAAATATTACATTAAATGCCACCCCCCACAAACACAACTTCACATGTTTATACAACAAATTATAAACACGAATTGAATCATGGGTACACCGAAGATCTGTATACGCATGAACGGTCATCTGTACTGTCTGTTCTGTATGTTCTGGACGATCTGTGGACGTGTGAATCCGGCTTAACTGATACTTGTAAACAGTGACTGATATAATGTTCCAAAGTTAGCATCGTCAGAGGTTCCCACCCCGCCATCCTCGGCGGGGAATAAATCTCTCTCTCAGTTTTCCTTAGTTTCATTTTAGCTTCTCCATTCCTCGCTTTTCCGGGGTCTTGCTCCCTCCTGGGCAGCGGCTCAACCTGATACCTCCACGGGTCTTGCTCCCTCTAGGGCAGCGGCTCGGATACCCCTCCTGTGAGTCTTGCTCCCTGCTGGGCAGCGGCTCGTTACATCCTCCCCCGACTGGGTCTTGCTCCCACCAGGGCAGCGACTCGTCACACCATTGGGTCTTGCTACTGCCAGGGCAGCGGCTCAACCCCTCACACCTCTCTGTCATCCTACACCCTACGACGGACATGTCAATTTGGCGCCCAACGTGGGGCCGAAGAGGAGTAAAGAGAGGCCGGAGTTCTGTAAGTGTCGCAAGAAAGGGACCAATATCTTGGCCAGGGTACAACCGCTGGAACAGCCTCTGTTTCCGCAACAGGAAGGTTTGCACGTCTTCACGATCTGTTTCACTCCATATAGTTGGGCGATGCAAGACTGGTTACCAAACTGTCTCAACATCCCCTCCTTGAATTCTTCCCATGAATCAAATAATCCCTCGTATGTGTGCCACCACTTTTCAGCTTCTCCTTGGATCGGGAGGCTAACAGCATGTAGCCATCCAGCAGGGTGTAGCCCTTGTGCCTGAAATGCTTTTTCCCACTGGCTGAAGATAAGTTGAGGGTCTTCATGTTCTTGCCCCTGGAAGGACTGGGGTGGTGAGTGAACTTGAAATTTGATGGGTTGTGAGGTTTGCGTCCGGCAGATCTCACAATGGAATGAGAGCCCTGTGACATCGAGTGGGGTGTCTTCCCACCCGAGATAGGAAAGGTGGTATCTTCGGTTGCAGGTCCGGCAAGTGACTATGACTAGCCTGGTTCGTGGGCAGTCTGTGGCGAAACAGCGTTGAGGTTTCTGCTGTTCTGGTTTTGCTTGTGAAGGTTTTACCTGGCATCCCTAACAAGCAAAGAAAACTTGGGGAGGTACAGCGACATCTTCCCACCCAAGGCACGAATGGTGGAAGTTTGATTTGCAGTGGACACAGGTGATGATGTGTTTGCCCCTCGAGGTGCAGCTGGGTGAAGCGCAGGTGAGTGGATCCATGGTATTGAGCGCCACCAGGTGTTTTCAGCACTCCTGGAAGTGGTATGGGATTAATAGCACCAGCTGCTCAGGGTCGCTACGGGTCCGTCTGCCTCCCTGGACTCCAACACTCAGAACCCCATATCTGGATGCCAATTGTGGAGAACACAAATCCACATAACTCGCAAGAAACTGACATCTATCCTGAACTGTCCAAGGAGACCTGGAAGACTGAAGTGCCCAATGTGATCGGGCGACACCAACCTCGCACCAGATGGAAAACACAAATTCATGGGACTCATGAATCCTTCAGCAACAACAATGAAGAGGAGGAACAAGTTGATATTAATGCCAAACAGCTACGACCAAAGGAAAAACTGACAAGACCTAGACACCGGCCTCCCGAATGTGTAGTGCATGTGCAGTGGCCCCGACACAAAGACAGCCCAGGGACTGAAGCCCTGGATGCTGGTTTTGGGGCGAAGAATTCAAATCAACCCGTAGCCGAGGTCACAAAGGGAGGGGGGCGAATTGTCATGCCGACATGTGCTTACAAATGACCTCGCCTACAAAAATGCAAGACAGTGTAGCATAGTACAAACTGTACCAACATGGCGGCTATAAATCGTCCACAGCGAGATGGCAGTATGTAAAAATGTTTTAAAACTCATTCTTGTTTAAAAAAATCCACACCCCGTCCTCCATCAGGGTATTGTGCTCACCCACAGTGCCCTGGTTAAAACCAGCGCCCCCCCCCCCAAAAAATGATAGAAAAAGGAAATTAAAGAAATTAAATACAGTTCTCCCCCCCCCCCCCAGCCTCACTCTTACTTCACAACTCTACTAATAACCTGGACCTTCCTACTTTTCCAGTGCCATTTTTATTTTTAATGCATGTAACTGCTGAGTGGTTACACTCCTATTCTGTCGAG
>PNEQ01009426.1:7877-22324 GCA_003012365.1 Medauroidea extradentata
TTTGTGCTTTTAGGGTGGTTGGATGCAAAATGTAGGTATTGGCCTGTATGTGTAGGTTTCCTGTATACTTTGGTTTCCAGACTGCTGTTTTCCCTGCTAACTAGTACGTCCAGGAAAGGAATGCTGCCATTGGTTTCTTTCTCATAGGTGAACTTTATTGATGGCCTCAATGAGTTTAGAAAGTTCACAAATTCCTCCATGGTTTCAGGTCCGTGTTGCCAGATAGTGAAAGTGTTGTCTACATAACGGAGCCAGATTTTAGGAGGGTTATTGCTTTGGCTAAGTGCTTCCTGCTCAAAGTTCCCCATGAATATGTTCGCCATGAATGGTGAAAGTGAAGAGCCCATTGCCATGCCGTCTGTTTGTTTGTAGAAACTGTCATTAAACTGGAAATATGTTGTGGTGACACAGAGGGTAATCATTTCCATGATGGACGGAATTGGTATGGTTGTTCTGTCTTTTAAGTTTGGGTTAGCTTCCAACTTGGCCTTGACAGTGTTGAGAGTTTCTGCCACAGGTACATTGGTAAAAAGACTTTGGACATCAAAACTCACAAGGGTGTCGGTGTTTTCTATTTTCAATGTTTTGGCTATGGATATAAAATGATTAAAGTCTTTGACAAAAGTTGGCGTCTGCCCTATGAGAGGTTCAACAATTTTTAGGAGATATTTTGATAGTTTTTGGCATGGAGCATTGCAACAGCTGATAATCGGGCGCAGAGGCATGTCAGGTTTCTGGATTTTCGGAAGACCATATATGTGGGGTGACCCTACTGCTGTGTGGCGTCAGCTCTGATCTTATTTTGTCTGGAAAGTGACTTTGATGTTTTTTCAAATTTTGGTACACTTTTCGTTTTATACTGTTCAAAGATCATGAACATAGTACATAACTTAAATGTGCCATATTTCAGTACTGTTGTCATACCAATTCACGTTTATATCATATTGAATAGCAGTGGTGAAATGTATCTGTGTAGAAAGTAAATGTTACAATCATTTTCTTTAACCCATTTGCATCCACAAGCGTATCAGTACGCACCCGCATATTTGGCCGATAACACCCTAAGCGTACTGGTACGCGAGATCGCTAGTTTGGCTTGGAGGAACTCGCAGTGCCATCTATGAAGTATATAGTGAAGCTAGTTCATTTGGGCATGAAAACAGCACGTGGTGACCTCTCTGTTTTGTTTACCTCTGCTATCTTATTGCGTGTTTCGTATTCCCGCCGCACTGTCAGGCTGCGATTAGTTTGACTGCCGTGTAGGAGATGGCAGCACAATGTATGAATCATTTAGTGAAAATATCACTATTAGTGTTTGAAAACGGATGTTATTGACATCTTCAAGGTATTTCACAACTTTATTTCCCGTCTTTTTGAGCAAGGCTGTCGTTCTGCAGTGAAAAATGTAAGTTTGAAGGTTTTACTGTATCGTCGCGACACTTGTCATTATAAGTACTACATTTTGTTTGCATTTCGACGGCTAATTTTTATTTTCACAAAAGGTGCATGTGTCTGAGACAAAGTTATGTAAACGGCTACAGTATGTTTTCACCTGAAATATTTTTTGTAATTATAGCTTGTACGAATGCTGTATAGGTATACAGCATAGTAAAAAATTACTGACTAGTGTACAAATAGTCATCCATACAAAATAACTATTCTATTGGTTGCAACAATTGTTTAGAGCATAATTAGTGTTACAGATCGTTAGGATTGAGAAATAATTATTGTAAATATAACGTAGTTATTTTTACTAAGTGTAAAAATGGCATCATGTAAGAGGAGTGATTTTTGTGTGTGGTAGGGATGATGAGGCAATGATGCGGTATTTTGAAATATTGAGTTCTGACAGTTCAAGCAATGAAGATGAAATGGACTGTGATAATGACAAATATTCTTTAACGAACCATTCTCCTGTCGTTCATAACGACACAAACGACAGTTCTTCCGAGTCTGGTGACGAAAATATTGCAATGGACAGTGGTTGCGGCGATGTTATCAACTGGAAGTGGAAATAGGTTCTTTCACAACCTGTGTGTCATCCCTTCACTGGTGTTTCTGGCATAGCACCAAACCTACATTTAGATAATAATTCCAGCCGTGCAGCGATATTTTCTTTATACATGAATGACAGTGTTGTGGATCATATTGTAGAACAGACCAATAAATATGGGTCAAGTGACAGCAGTTTTATAAGTTCAACACCGGATGAATTACGAGTGTATCTCGCTGGTCTTATCTTGATAGGTATTATTCAAAAACTTACTCTTCAAAGTTACTGGAGTAAGAATGTCGCTATAGATACGCCATATTTTAGAAGTGTTATGCCACGACTGCATTTTGTATCCCTGAACAGATATTTACATTTAGTGGACAACGAAACTCTGGACCCAGCGGATCCACTACGTAAAATTCGGCCTATTATAACTATGGCATTAGTCGTTTCGCGAAATTTACACAACATCAGAAAATGTGTGCATTGACGAGTCTTTGATGAAATGCAGAGGAAGACTGCATTTTATTCAATTCAACAAATCTAAATGTGCAATGTTTGGGATAAAGTTCTACAAACTCTGCGATTCTGTGAATTCGTATATTTGCACTTCAAAATATACGTGGGGAAAGACAAAACAGACGGAATTCCTGCTAGCACTGCAATAGTGGTGGAAATGATGCAGAAATGTGATTTACTGAACAAAGGATATTCCCTGTATATTGATAATTGGTACAGTTCACCCAACCTGTTTCTGCTGGAACAAATGTTTGCGGGACAATCCGCACCAACCGCAAAAATATGCGGAAAGAACTCTAAAAGTAGGTGAAGCTGTAGCCTACAGCAGCAACAACATCACGTCAATGAAGCGGGAAGATAAAAGGACGTCTGCATGTTTTCTACGAAACAAACACTTGATTTTGCAGAAACAGGGAAGGTGTATCATAAAACAAAAACCAAAATTATGAAGCCTACTGCAGTTATAGATTATAACATGAAGATGAGAGGTTTAGATGTAGGAGACCAAATCATGAGCAAATTCCATGTATTGAGAAGGTGTAGTAAGGCGTACAATAAAAAATTTTTTTATGTTGTAGACATGAGGCTGTTGAACAGTTATGTGCTGTACAAACATGTACATGGTAAGGACAGAACATTCCATGTATTCAAACAGAAACTAGCAGAAGAACTTTTAGAGACCTACTTCAAAGAAGATGTCGTCAGGAGGCAGTCTGTGTCACCTGGAGATGTGCATTTGTGCCTGAGTGGCAGGCACTTTCCAGAGAAACTTGCTCCCTCTGCAGCTAAAGGGACAAAATTCACTAAACGTTGTGTCGTGTGCTTAGAAAAGAAGCAAAGGAGAGAGTCGACCTGGAAATGTGATAGCTGTAATGTTGCCTTGTGTCTTGAGCACTTCAAGCTGTATCACAGTCTCAAGAATTACTGAATTTCTAGAGACAGCTCTCAATGTTATGATTTATGTTACAATTATGCGAGTGAAAATTGTTTGTATTGTAACGAAATTCTCCAAGCATTATTAGGTGTAGAACTATTTTTTTCTAATGTGCTACACCTGTAATAGTCCTAGAGTATATATAGAAGGTAAAACATAAGCGCACTTGTGTATAACATGGCCAATATAATAGTAAATATAAGATTTTTCTCTGTTGTGTACCACTTACGACTGCTTTTCTTTACATGCAAATGTATCTTTTTTTCACTGTTCATAAGTAATTAATTGTTACATTTTTTACATATTATGTGCGAGTGTCTGTTTTATGATGTAAGTGAACTTTAGTAAAGTGTTTAGGTATAAGACTGATTCTATGTAATTTCAGATGTACTTGTTTTGTGAATCACTTTTTATGAACACGCAGACACACACATGCATACATACATACACATACATACACACACATACATGTATACACACACACACACATATATAGACACATACATGCATACACACATAAACACATACATATATACATACATACAGGATGAACAGAATCAAACATATTAGCACAGCATACAAATCCTGGGCAGATTTGAAGACGAAAATTTTTTGTATCAAAATCTTGTACGATGATATTTTACGTGCCAGACGTGGCAATGTAGCACTGTAGTTAATACCCTCTTGCATGGCACATATAACTTATTACTTGCTGTTCTGACCTGCATATAATGGGTGCAAGTTCAAATTCCGAGCAGTACAAACATGATTCTACCTTTCCTAGACATAACAAAATAATACCTGTATGCAGAGCGCAAGAGACTTCTTCCATGCAATGTTGCCACATTGTGCATTTAAAACATCGTACAATGTTTTATATGCAGTGTTGCCATATTTTGCATGTAAAATATATTATATTTTGCCATTTATATTTCCATTTCCAATTTTGCCCAGAATTCACATGATATGCTTATCATGAGTTTGTTTCTGGGCATACTGTACGTATATTTTAGACACATGCACACACACACGCACACAAAATACTTCACTTATCAGTTTTATATAGCTTTTAGAATGAGAGCATTACATTTTTTGTACCTAAAAGTTTTTTTTTAGAATGTTTGATCGTACACAACTTTTGTTTGTACAATAAGAACATAATTGTATTGCATATATTTTTATTTGTATACATGATATACTTGTGTAAATTTATATATCATTTTTTGTAATTTATCTTGTATGTTTTATAACATTGTGTCATGAGCATCTCAGTACTGTATCTGAAAGGTTTGTTATATGTTATGTGTATGTGTGTGTGTGTGTTATATATATATATATATATATATATATATATATTTCACAAGTATATGTATGCTACAAATTTATACATGCCAAGTCAAAAATAAAAATGTTCTCTATATAATATGAATAGTCAGAGATTTTATGTTAAATAGTGTGGGAAAAATATCATAAAATTACAGAAAATTTATTAAAAAAATCTTATATAATATTTTTTTCTGAACCGGGAATCAATTTTGAAATTTTAATTGCAGAACAAAATTACTAGTAAAATTTTATAAACCTGCTTCCATTAAGCAAAATCGAAAAAAAAATTTGTGGGTTCCATGGCCGCTCTAGCTCTAAGGTGTGTGGATGCAAATGGGTTAAGATTCTGTTAACTTGACCATACATTTTCCTGAATATGAACATTATTAGTATGAAATGTCAGCCTAATGTTTCAGCTATCGTTAATATTTTTGTTAAGTACCTTGAGTTGTGATGTGAAAATTTGTTTAATAGAACAGGAAAGCCATCGTATTGCATGCGTGTTCGCCAGGACCGAAACAGTTGTTTAGCACCCTAAACTTTTGGTTTACATGAAGATAAGTATGTTTTTTACTGTTTTAAGTGGTAGTTTATTGCATTAAGTAAAACATATTTGTTACTTTGTGCAGTATTATTTACACAACACAAGATTTGAAACCTCTCATGCAAGATTATTATATTAACACAATGCTGTTTACAAACATTTCACTATTCCACACAATCACGCACACACACTCTCTCTCTCGCTCTTTCTCTCTCTCTCTTTCTCTCTCTTTCTCTCTCTCTTTCTCTCTCTCTCTTTCTCTCTCTCTTTCTATCTTTCTCTCTCTCTCTTTCTCTCTCTCTTTCTCTCTTTCTCTCTTTCTCTCTCTCTTTCTCTCTCTCTTTCTCTCTCTCTTTCTCTCTCTCTTTCTCTCTCTTTCTCACACTGCTATCAGCAAAGTTCCTCCTTGCAGGAGACTGGTTGAAAGCCTTTGTTGATTTTAAAAGCCAGTATGTAAGAAAAATACCATTTTTTTTATTTAAAACAAACACTGAAGCAATAAAAGTAATACTTTTTAAGTATTTTCTAAAATGTTATGTTATCTCCCTGCCGGCTTATCTATGGATGATAAAAAACATGTAAATGAATGGTATGTGATTCGCAGAATTTTCTCCTATCTATTTTACTAGTACAGCAAACCTTTGTTTTGCTGGACTAATTGGGGGAGGTGTGGTCAGGCAAATCAGAATGTCCAGCCAATGGCGAAGTACCAAATTCTGCATACAGAAATAGACAACAGGTCGATAGATACCATAAAGTAATAGCAGTGTGATACGTGTAGCAATGCAGCGTGTTTGTTGTCAAATCGCTGAAGTGGGCAAGGGGGAAGGGTTGTGATGACTAGTAGGAGTAGAAAGATAAGTGTGCCTTTGTCCGCTCATTGAGATAACTTGGGGAAGGGGGGGAAGTGTAGAAGGTGGGAGATAGGAAAAGAAATAGGTTACTTCCTGCTTGGACTCATGTTACATTGTGTGGTAACGTGTAACACGTAAACTTGAGCTAATGTTTTGTATTTCACAATAAATGGTTTATTTACCAAATATATAACACAAATAATAAACTTCCAGCTTAACTAGTGCCAGTTGCATCCCAACACAGTCTCGTATACTGTGTCTGTAAGGTAATAATCTAGCCACAGAACAGGGTGTAATTTTTAGTAGACAGCCGGCCAAAAATCGAATTTTTCGCTTCTGTTTTTTATGCATTGCTGTTGATTATTCTTACTAACAAAGCCCTGAAGTATGAAAATCAAGTGGTTAAGCGACCTCTGCCTGGTGTTTGACCCTCCAGAAGATCTGGAATTTGATGTTCCTGTTATAATATAATACATGCTGCGAGGTGGGTGCGCAGTAAACAACTTGAAGGCGTACAGTGAAGCGGTCAATGTTCACACTTATTGAACAAAACACTTTAATATATCAGATCAAAGTGTGTTTTTTTCATATTAGCTTACAATATGGTCAAAAAGTTGCGTGTTGTTATTTATTTACAGCGTTTAAAGAGAGGCGTGTATGTTGACAGCGTGCTACTTAATTACGCGAACGTCCATTGACTTTTGAAAGGTATTGCCTTATCTCTGGCTCTGTGCGCTGTGTCACTCGGAGAGCGGTGTTCGATATGTGCAATATTAGTGATGTAACTTAGAGAAAAGCTTACATTTTTAACTTTGAATAGAACAGTTGGGTGTATAGTACTATCATGATTTTGTTTTGAAGTAAAAAAAAATCTGCCCATATTTTATCAGCAAAATTATGATCTCAGAAGTAAACTTACTGTAGGAGTAATATAATTCTTCAACAATGCAACATAGCGTAATCATGACATTAGCTTTCAAGACAGACTGTACAAATCTGTCACTTATACACACCAAAACCACCAAATGTGACTGCCGGTACTAGCTCTTGAGAACGTCTGTGTAAAGTTTTTGAAGAGTCAAGCTACAGTTCACAGACGAGAAGCACTAAATTGCTTATCGAAGAAAAATTTCAAAAGAAATGAATTCTGCTGCTTAAAGATTTCATCAGACATGTGTACATAAATGACTGTATCATTTTAGAACTATTGTATGATTCCCTTCAAACATGTGACAAAACTGAAACAAACATAAAGAATTTTCATTCAAGAAAAACAATATCGACTGCTGAGGCGCTCACCAAGTAGACTAACTGTAGTTCCTCTGACCAGAACCAGACAATGAAGGACAATGCTAAATGGTATCAAACCAACTTATATCCTCCACTGTACACATAAAGGGACATTAGCAAACTATATTACTCCGGGAATATTACAAATTTGGATGTATTTTTAGAAATTTTATTAGGAGGCGTTCCAAATCATTCTGCAAGCTAAATTTGTAACATACATATGGATGCACTGAAACATGTTGCTGTTTCACCCTTTTTCATTAAGCTACTTCAAAATATTTTGTGAATACACAGAGAAAATAGGACTAAAGTTACAAGAAAATGCTTTGTTTCACATATACATAATTTTTTTCAGTGTAATCACAAATGTAGCCTGAAGTAGGCTTTCTTCAGTGGTTACCTTTTTTATTGTACATTATTTTAATTCTGTGATTAGTTTTTTCTATTTGTACGAATAAAAACCATAAATCTGCGACTTCGAAAAGAGCTTACGAGTTAAGAGTGCGTGTTAGATAAATAAACGCTGAAAAAACCAATTGATTTCTATGTTGTTTTCGAAGCCAATATGGATAAAATACTCAATGACAACCCTAGATAATGGTATTTGCCAACTTTATGAGTAAATATTTATCCAGAATTACTAATTCGTTACCCACGATCTCTTGCACCGCAGTTATACGCACGAGGTTCCGGCGTCAGAGATTGTGCTTCAGAAGTTCGTAACACTGGAAAAAATTTTGTTTAAAACGTTGACTAAAACTATTGTCTAGGATTACTATTCTTTAATCTGCGCAAATTGATTGCAAGATAACTACAGTTATAGATTAATGCTTTCAGCATTGAATTATGTACCATGCCCTCTTAAATCAACCTTAAATGTCACATAACAAAAATTCATAATTTTATTTTTTATGGTATACTGATCACTTTATAGACGTTACTTGCGGTTAAATTTTTCACTTGTAAAAATGTTTAACTCTCATAGTTTTCTCATAATGACATGACAAAGTCAAAATTTGCAAATTACAGGAGCTTGGTAATAACAAAAACCAAGTGTCTTACTTGAATGAAATAATTTACACTGTAATTAGACATTATGGGCAATATGCTAAAACATTTAAAATCTCACAACGAAATTTTTTTTACTCTTTTCAAAAAATTCGGAAAGTGATGACAATTTACTTAATTTATGGCATTAAAAAAAAGACTGTGGTGTGGAACTACAGAAGACATTACTAGCCAAGTAAGGTGTTCAAGACTTTTTTAACTTTGAATAAGGATCTTGGTCAAGACCCTGCTACTCGTGTGCTGAACGCTAAGGTTTTTAGTTTTGATGAAAGTACTGTTTTGTAGTGCTATTTTGCAAATTGCTTTTTATAAGAAAAATTACATATTAGTAACACTAGCTTTAATTATGTTAACGATCTTGATATGTGTAATTTAATTTGTTGGAAGTATTTTCTTGTTAATGAGACTGTTGCTAATCAAACTGCTGTTATTACATGTCAGCAAGCCCCTGTTGTGTTCAGTAAGAAGAAAACGAAAATTGAACTTGGTGATGAAATTTGGGTGTATTGTAACTTAAATGTTATTTTTGGAGATTTTAGGATGTTAGGTCATGTTGAGTATGTTCATAGTGCTTGTAATGCTCTGAAGCGTATAATAGAAGAGTTTGAAAATTACAACATTTTATTCGTTGTTTGGATTTAGAATATTTCCAGAATAAATTATATTATTTTTATGGTTTTCGTTATTACTATGTTCCCATAACTTGTGAATTCAGACTTTAGCATGCTGCTATGGAAAATCTGTGAGAGCTAAAAAATGTTTACAAGTGAAAAATTTAGTCACAAGCAACGTCTATAAAACAAACATTATGTCGTGCAAATATAAAGTTATGCATTTTTGCCATGCAGGATACATTAGTTTTCATCATTTTTATTTTTATATTTATACCAGATATTTTTTTCTTATTTTAGTCATAAATTGTGACTAAATTTTGCCATTATGAAATTTTTTTACCTGTCATAGTTTTTGCGTAATAACTGGTAAACATGAACATTTGCATTTTGCGGTTTTGTGCACGCCACTAAAACCAACCGACATACCAAACTGAAAAAAAAATTACAGTGAATAACAGTGCTGTAGACTACAAGGTCTCTCTCTCCTTTATAACATTTTTTTTATATTGAAAAAAAAATGCTGAAATTAGAAATTAAAATTTTAAAAATTAAAGAATTTTTTAAAACCCAAAAAAGTGTATTTTTTTGTTTTTACGTGCCAAGTGGACCCAACGGTGGAATAATTTTGCATCACCAGATTTTGTCCGTTAAATTCAAAGTCCACTGAATGGATGGAGGTTCAATAAACCGAGGGTTTACTGTATACAACTGATCATATGACCACTGCAGAGCAACGAATAGAATACTTAGTTTTGTGAAAACTGTGGGACTCTCAGTAAAAAAAGCACTAGTTCCTATTCTCTTTCGAGATCCCTCTTGCATGAGAAATCCTACTATGATAATTACTTTCAGATTGCCATCTTGCACATGTTTTGTATGTTTCCTGTGTTGCAGGAAAGGTGCTCAAACATTTAACAGCCAACAAATATAGATTTGTATGGCAAATGAAGCATATTTTGCTGAAATTTAATTTTTTTATGTTTGTACCAGTGGAGCTATTTAAGCCAGGTTTGCGGCACTACTGAATATTCTGTATCTACTGTAGTGCCGCAAACCCAGCTTCGATAGCTTCACTGGTACAAAAATAAATAAAAAATTAAATTTTAGCGAAATTGTGCTTTATTTGCCGTACAATGAGAGTTCTGTTAAGAAAAATAAAAAAGTTGTTTACAAGTATTTTATGGCCCTCAAATGTTTTTTCTTTTACATCTGTAAAAATTAGGTGAGAAAATATATGTTCTTAAATCATGTCTGCATATTTTTTTCAGCTAAAAAACATAAGAAAACTAGAGATTTTTGTAAAACATTTGAAAATTAATACAACGGGAAGTTATGATCCAAATTCAATGTTCTAACTTTAAAATTTTGTGTTTTTCAGACAGCAATATTCAAAAATTTTCAACATAGATAGCGTCAATAATTTTAAAGCAGGTACACATTTTGTTACATTTGCTAATGGTCCTAAATTAATTATGCGTACTGTAATGTATCATTAGCACCATAAATAATTTCATTAAGTGATAATATTTTATTGTATATTTGGATTGCTGAATGGTATCAACCCTTTTGAAACTTTTTTTAATATATTACTAGGTGAATGAAAAGCATTATTAGATCTATCTTTATAAGAATGGATATCCATATTTTTATAAAAATTATCTTTATTTGTTAGGTAATTTTTAAATCATAATACTATACATATTCACAAGATGTCAATATTTCTAATTTTTTAAATAAGGGAAGGATTGTTTAGTTTTCATACCACTATTTATTGTTTAGCTTGTGTAGAATTTCCCCAGAAAATAATACCATAAATCATAATGGAATGAAAATATCCATAATAATTTCATTTAATTGTATTAAAAGTTAGCAATTTTCTGCAAAGCAAGCAGAGTTCAATAAATTTAGTACTTGTTAATTGTTTTAAAACCTTTTTATTACAAGTTGTGTTTATTGGTAGGTTCAGTAGGGATAACTGTAAACATATTTTGCCTATTCTTAAAATAATTGTTTGCAGCGCGATAATGTGTGTTAAGACAAATATGTATATATCGCCTAAATCTATCACTTTTATTTTGTCAGAAAAATTGCTCACAAACACATAATTTAACCAGTTTCGTACATTTTTTTTCTGTTTACAAATACCCCTTTAAAATGCTTTAAAATGGGGGTAGTTGTAAACATCATATTTTGTTTTATAGCAGAACAATACTTAATATTTACATGATACATTGATGTACATTATCATGACAACCTAATCCGGTCTTCTAAACAATTTAAACTTGTGTTTGTAACTGCCCCATATAAACCAAAAGTATAATGAAAAAGTATGAATTTCCTTTATTAGTTTCAGCTATTGCCAAAGTTAGTATGTTAAATTGTATGAGCTTTTTACAAACATTTATGTTTTTAATAAATTCATTCACAGAACAGCATCATTCTCTCAAATGTCTCTACAGTTGGGATATTTAGGATCTGCAAATATAGCCTAAAACAGTAGAACTAGGTTTCTCCATAACAGTTATGCCAATAGCTGTTTAGCCTACTTAAGTAAATATTTTACCAGTAGATATGTCATTCTTTAGCTTAGGCTATTTACAAAAAATACATGCACATCATTCAAGTAGGCAGTTTACAAAATTTCTATTCACTAAGAACATTTTATTTTAAAATTGTGATGTCCTCGTTGAATGTCTGGATTTGGAAGGACTTTCTTGATGTCCGATATTTTAGACTACAAATAATCAACCCTTACATGTACTTTGTTACTATATTTGGCTGACCTGACTATACATGTTTAGGGATGAGTAAATAGACGCTATCCTCCTTTCTCTTGGGTCAAAAGAGTAGGCTCCAGCTATTGTTTCCCTCCTCCCTCCTCGGACTTCACAATTGTCTGGTATTGAGTGCCCCAAGCGTGCCCCGGCGCCTTGGATCGTCTCGTTCAACTGAAGAACACACATTCCAGAACTCACGACTTAATGTGACGGATCTCCAGACCAGAAGTCCACCGGCCAGTTTAAGAAGAGCAGCTCCGGCAAGATAGACTGCAGTAACTCCGAAGAGGTTAGTGAAATATTTTTTCCCATTTTTACTATCTATTGTTTTTATAAAAATTGCTTTATCATTATTGACAGTAAGAATGTGTTCAGAATGGTTATTTTATTATTTTATAATTTTGTATTTTTAATTCGTAAGTTGTCGGCTGTCACTTGTTTTAGCACTCATACCAACAAATCAATAATTATAAACTGTATTCTAATTTTAAATTTACGAAGCACCAACGGTTAGAAACTGATTAATTTATGTTAAGTATAATCTTCCCTGAAATGCTGTGAGCTTTTGTACATGGACATGAATAATACATGTTTCTAAAATATTTTTTTACGAAAATTGTTATCAAAGAATTTTATTAATATAATTTTGAACAAAATGAAAAATCGTTTATTTCTAAACTCGTTATGCTTTCGTATGCATGTATTAAAGGTTGGCGTGGATGTGTGCTACATACTTAATTTAAACCAAATACGGAACTATAAAATAAGGCACCAATATACCCAAAATTGTGTTGTACGACTACTTTGTTCGTAATAACACGGTCACAGCATGTAAATACCACAGCAGCACAGAATACCATGCTACATTCACGCACAACATAGATGTGTCCGAAATTATTTGAGACACTATTTGCTGTGTTAAATTGCTTTATTCTCCACTTTCGTAACTAAAATAAATAATTAATTTTTCACAACCTCGTAAATATTAAAATACACTAGCATGGTATTCGAAATGCTTCATGATTGGCTGCGCACAGAAAAGTTAAAAATTTGTCAACTTCTTGTGTGCCGATTGTGTGCTATTTGCCTGTGCATGTGCTGTGCGTACATGTACTGTGCGTACATGTAGTAGCTGCTATCTATTAACACACATTTAACTTACGTGCATCTGTGCTGTTGCAGTGTAGCCTAGTCTTTAATAAATTGGTCATTTCGGACTTGGCGTAACATTGAGGCCATGTTCCCACTATAGTTTTGAATTTCGATTTTCATAATTTAGTATTTAGTTATTGGAACACCTTGGCAGTCATGTGTTAATAATGTGATGATGCTATCAATCATGCCGTTATGAGTGAAAAATTTCTAATTCTTAATTAAAAAAGCAAAACTGCAAAATTTAATCCATTACCGTCTATAAAAATATTTAAAACATGACCTTGGTTAAAATAACAAAAATAATATAATTGGTATAGGCCTATTATAATTTTCTTTCAAAACTGTAAATAAATGACTCTAAATAAATATTTATGGTACTTACTTTATAATAACGGCCATCCATAAACATTTATTTGTTTTCGAAAACTCGCATTTACACCGTTAAAATTATACTTCTCTACTCTCTGGTTAACCCATTTGCACCCATAATCTCAGACACCTATCTGACCCTGGAATCCACCCATTTTTTGAATAACCTTAACTAATTTGTTCCATAATATACAAAAATTCATAACTTTCTTATTTATGAATGTTTTTAATATCGGTTTGAAGCTTTTTGTTCAGAAAACACCAGTTTACAAAAGCTTATTAAAATATTTCAAATGCTGACCAAAATAATATCTATTTTACATATATAATACGAATATAATACGAAAAACTATAAAAAAAAGTGTAAACGAAAAATTATTTTGTTTGCAAAATATGTAACTAAGAATTTTTTTTGTACAATGTTATTTCATGATCAGATATAATAAACATATATTACATACTAAACATGATATATAATTATTATATATAATATTTACATTATATAAATCATATATTGTATAAATGAGAGAAAAATATTTTGTAAATATCAAATACTGACAATTGTACAAAGGTGAATTTCTTCTGTGGTATACATACAGAAAATGACACAAAAATCTGAAAACCTTTTGAATATAGTAGAACATTATAAATAAACATAGATCTAATATGTATTACATAGAATTTATGTACTATGTGTACATAAAAAAATTAATGTATCAATCACATAAAATCTCAAAAGTTACATGACAATTACATAATTCTAAATGCAATAAAAATAATTCGTATTACATATGATATACACATTTTATGATTTACACATTATTTACTAAATATAATATACATCACCATCTCCATATGAAAGAAAAGCAATACATCTCATAAAATTAGTTACAATTATTTATGAATAAAACATTGATCAACTTCATCAAAAGCTGTATAAAAATCTATCTAAAAACAACTGTTATTACTATGCTATTTAGCTTAGAGTTTGTCATGACAATGTA